>PVHP010032646.1:5000-20161 GCA_004024765.1 Zapus hudsonius | reverse complement strand
TTGCGAGCTTAGAGGTCCTTGTGTCGAAAATCCTTGGTTCCTGTCTCAATGGCCTATCCTGTGTTGATTGAATGACTGCGGTTATAGGTCCCTTGTTCATCATTCATTGTCTGCTGAGTTCCCTATGGATCCTCCCTGATATGACTGTGGTGGCTCCTCTCTTGTCAGGATCTCATCCATCGGCCTAAGGTTGGTTGGTAAGGTTAGATGGGCCACATCTCTCTCGTTGTATCCTGCAAAACACAAACACATTAGGCTTATCCTGAAAAAATATGGAACGCTTCACGAATTTGCGTGTCATCCTTGCGCAGGGGCCATGCTAATCTTCTCTGTATCGTTCCAATTTTAGTATATGTGCTGCCGAAGCGAGCACTATTTTCATGATATTAATTCTACCTATCCAGGAACATGGGAGATCTTTCCATCTTTTCACATTGTCCTCAATTTCCTTCTTGAGCATTTTTATGTTTCATTATACAAGTCTTTCACCTTGGTTAGTGTTATTCCAAGGTAATTGATTTTATTTGTGGCTATTGAAAATGGGACTGTTTCACTAATTTCTTTTTCTGTATGCATGTCATTTACATACAGGAAGGCTACTGATTTTTGTGTGTTAACTTTGTATCCTGCCACTTTGCTGAAGTTTATCACCTTCAAGATTTTACTGATACTATTCTTTGGGTCTGTTATGTATAAGATCATGTTATCTGTGAAAAGAGATACTTCACTTCTTCCTTTGCAATTTGTATCCCTTTAATGTCTTTCTCCTGTCTTATTGCATTGGCTAGAACTTCTAGGACTATGTTAAAGAGCAGTGATGAGAGTTGGCACCTGTCTTGTTCCTGAATTTAGTGGGAACTCCTTGAGTCTTTCCCCATTGAGTATTATTTGGGCTTTAGGAGTTTTTTTATATGGCCTTAATTATATTGAGGCATAGGCCCTCTGTTCCAAGTCTTTCAAGTATTTTGATCATGAAGTGGTATTGGATTTTGTCAAAGGCTTTCTCTGCATTGATTGAGATGACCATATGGTTTTTGTGGTTAAGTTTATTAATGTAGTAGATTATGTTGATTGATTTCTATATGTTGAACCAACCCTGCATCCCTGGGATGAAGCCAACCTGGTTTAGGTGGATAATACTTTAAATATGTTGTTGAATTTGGTTTGCAAGGATTTTATTCAGAATTTTTGCATCTAAGTTAATCAGGGATATAGGTCTATAGTTTTCCTTTCTGGATTTATCTTTGTCCAGTTTGGGTATTAGAGTGATGCAAGCTTCATAGAAGGAGTTTAGAAGTAATCCCTGTTCACCAATTACTCTAAAAAGCTTCAAAAAGAGTGGTTTGCGACTCAGGGAACTGAGCGGAAGAGGGGGTGGAAAGATTGTGAGAGCCGTGGTAGGGGAGACTATCCAGAAGCATGGCACCCCTCAGTAACAACACACTTGGGCCAGGAGAACCGGGCTGATTAGGGATGGGGAGAGGGCATTGGGGAGCTGGGGATAACAACTCATTGTTTGCCCACTAAATAATGTAACTCATTATGGACAATAAAAAAAAAGAGTGGTTGTGTTCTGTGATGAAAGTTTAGTAGAATTCAGCTGAGAATCCATTAGACCCTGGACTTTTCCTTCTGGGGAGGTTTTTGATTACATTATTGATTTCAATCAATGCAATAGGTTTATTTAGGAGATTTATCTGCTCTGAGTTTAGTTTTGGCAGGTGGCAGATGTCTAAGAATTTGTCCATTTCTTCCACATTCTACAATTCTGTGGAATAGAGGTTTTGGAAGTATGTCCTGATGATTCTTCCAATTTCATTGGTGTCTGTTGTGATCTCTCCTTTTTCATTTCTGATTTTGTTGATTTAGGCCTTCTCTTTTTTCTGTTTGGTTAGATTGGCTAGGGGTTTGTCAATCTTATTTATTTTTTTCAAAGAACCACATCTTTGTTTCATCAATTTTTAAAATTATTTTCTTTGTTTCTAATTCATTGATCTCTGCTCTGATCTTAATTATTTCTTTTCATCTTGAGCTCCTAGGGTTGGATTGTTCTAATTTTTCCAAGGCCTTTAGCTGGTTAGCTAGGTTATTAATTTGAAATCTCTCTGTCTTTGTTAGGAAAGCATTCAATGCTATAAAATTTCCCCTTTGGACTGCTTTCAATTAATCCCATAGGTTCTGGTATGATGTATTTTCATTATTGTTTAGTTCAAGAAAATTTTCAATTTCCAATTTGATTTCTTGAAATTGTTTAATTCATTCATTGTGTAATAGTGTATTGTTCAGTCTCCAATAGTTGGTATGATTTCTATTTGTTTTCTCATTTTTTATTTCCAGCTTCAATGCATTGTGGCCCGATATGATGCAGGGTGTTACCTCAATCTTCTTGAATTTGTTGAGGCATGTTTTATGTCCTAATATGTGGTCTATTTTGGAGAATTTTCCATGAGCTGCAGAGAAGAATGCGCATTCTGTAGAATTGGGATAGAATATTTTGTATATGTCTGTTAGGTCCAGTTGATCAATGATGTTATTGAGTTCTATTATTTCCCTGTTGGTCTTCTGTTTGGATGATCTGTCTAAAGATGATAGTGGTGTATTAAAGTCTCCAATTATGATGGACTTGGAGTTTATGTATTTTTTATTTTCCATTAGTTTTTGCTTTATGAACTGTGGTATACCTGTATTTGGTGCATACATGTTTATGATGGTGATATTCTCTTGTTGAATTGCTCCTGTGATGAGTAAGAAGTGTTCTTGATTGTCCTTTTGAATTGATTTTGGTTTGAAGTCTATTTTGTCAGATATTAGTGTATCAACCTCTGCTTGTTTTTTGTTTATGTTAGCTTGGAATATCATCTTCTATCCTTTCACCCTGAGGAGGTTCCTGTCTTTAGAGGTGAGGTGGGTTTCTTGGAGGCAGCAGATGGAAGGATCCATTTTTCTGATCCATCCTGCTATCCTGTGTCTTTTTATGGAGAGTTTAGACCATTAATATTCAAAGTTATAACTGTGAGGCTTGAGTCAATCCCTGTCATAGTGTAGGGTTTATGGGATTTGATGCCTCTCTTGTTATTTTGTCTTCTCCAGGATTTATGATTGTCTCCAACTTCTAGATGGCTCTTGGGGTTGGTTGCTTGGCTCTTCTGTGCGGAATATTTCATGGAGAATTCTCTGTAGGTTTGGTTTAGTCTCCATATAATTGTAGAGCTGGCTTTTATCTTGAAATACTTTCCTTTCTCCGTCTATTATAAGGGATACTTTTGCAGGGAACAATAGGGTTGAAAGCCAAAGTGATTTAGGTTTTGAAGTACACCATTCCAAGCTCTTCTCTCTTTCATGGTATCCGTGGAGAAGTCTGATGTAACTCTGATGGGTATGCCTTTATATGTGATTCATTGTTTTGCTCTTGCTGCTTTTAGAACCCTCTTCTTGCTTTCAATGTTTAGGGTGTTAACTACAATGTGTCTTGGGGAGTTTCTCCTTTGGTCCTACCTGTTTGGTATTCTGTGTGCTTCTTGTATCTGGATGGGATTCTATTTTGTTAGATTGGGGAAATTTTCCTCAATAATTTTGTTGAGTATGTTCTCTATGCCTTTGGCCTGGGTTTCTTCTCCCTCTGGTATCTCCATGTTCCAGAGGTTTGGTTGTTTAACAGTGTCCCATAGTTCCTTCATATTTTGTTTGCAATCTTTTTTGAACTTATCCAAGTTTCTGCTAAACCGATCTCATTTTTTTTTCTGCTTTGTCTTCCATGTCTGAGGTTCTATCTTCTAGGTTATTTACTCTGGTAGTGAGGGATTCTAGAGATGTTTTAAATATCTCCATTTGATTTTGGTTTTCCAATAGAGCTTTTTTCATGGTGTTACAGTCAATTTTCTAGTTGCTGCATAGAAAGAGCCCAAACAAAAGCAGCCTGTGGAGGAATGGGTTTATTTGACTTATAGACTTAAGGGGAAACTCCATCCTGGCAGGGAAAATGATGGCATGAGCAGAAGGGCAGACATCACCTCTGCCACAGCACTGCAAGCAGTGGCAGGAAGGTGTGCCAAACACTGGCAAGGGGAAGCTGACTTATACCCCCCAAAAGTCCACCCCCAACAACACAGCTTCATTGAGTTTGTAAAATCCAAACTGCCATCAAGTGAGGATCGATTACCCAGAACACATTCATATGTTTGTGGGGGACACCTGGATCAAACCATGACACATGGTCTTCATCTCTTTGTTCAGTTGCATTTTCATTTCAAATGTTGTCTTACTTAATGCTTCCTTGTACTCATTCTTGTATTTGATTATGTCTTTGTTTAGTTTGGCCAGCTGATTCTTGAGCTCCTCTGATTGCTGGTTTACCTTTAGCTCATTTACTATTCTACCAGAGTCCGTCTGTTTTTCCTCCATTGTATTGAGCCTTGTGGTGAAGCTTGAGACATGATTCTTCACATTTTCACTTACATTGTCAATTTTTGCTTCTATTTACATTAATAATCTGGATATAGAATCCATGCAGAATGTCCTGAACATTCCATCTCCTACTGGGCTTGCACCTGTGCTCTTTCTTTGATATTTTCATTGTTGACTTCCATAGTGGGGCTAGGCAAACTTGATGTTGGGCTCTCTGCCTGTGTGTTCTTGCATTGTGATCTGTCCTTGTTCAGGTGAGAGATTGCTTTTACCTAGGCCCTCAGTAGAAGCAGGGACCTTGCACAAGATTGTGGCAAGGACTGGTGAGGTTTTGATACAAGCTTGGTTTCTTTGGTGTCAGGAAGTGTGGGGGTTGTTCAAAACTTCAGCAGCAGTAGCAGGCTGGGGGCTGGACTTTGATTACAGTCCAGGGTCTGTAGGCAGGGTCGTGGGGTGCACAGGCTGGTGGGGAGCCAATGCACAGCTCCCTCACCTGGCCTTGTCTAGGGTCGGGTGTCTGAATGCACAAGTGTGGGTGGGAGGTTTGATGCATGTCCTAAACCTTGCCTCACCTGGGGTTAAGGGGTTAGTGGGCAGAGCTGTGGGTGCACAGGCTGGTGTGGAGCAAAGTGGCTGATTGCTTACCTGGCCCGAAACCTGGGCTCAGTGGGTGCTGTTGTTCGGTACATGGGCTGGTGGGGAGCCAAGGCAAGGCTCCCTCACCTGGACTTGCCTGGGTTCTGGGGTTTAAATGTGCAAAGGTGGGTGGGAGTGCTGGGATTAAAGGCATACACCCCCACACCTGGCGAGTTCATAGATAAAGCAGAAATTTCTCTTAGCCTTCAGAAATATTTTGGATCTAAAAAGAACAGTTCTCCATATATTCATTTACTTATAGGAATAGCTAGAAAATTATTAGCTGTTCATTTATATAATGTTTATATTTATATATTACATAGCTTACAACAATTCTGAATCCAAACATGTACCTAGAACTCACTTTACATGGCTCTTCATACCATCTGGTCATGAAACTAAGTTGATTTACATGCATATATGTTAGTGGACATAAAACATGAATGTTTGTTTTCATAGAAACAGGAGGTTTCACCCACTTAACAGAAATTAGATGTTTCTTCTGTGTGTGACCATTTGTAGAATATTAGGAGATAAGAGCTATCAGAATGCATATAGGAATTTTATACTCAGAACATGATTAGGAATCTATAGCCACGAAAGCTTCTAAAACCCTTCAAATGGTTTCACTTAAAAGGCCACACATATTTATGAACTCTTGAGACTGTTTAGAATTTGCATATATATTTCTAAGACAATCTCAAACTTAATCAACATATAATGAATTATCTGGATGACCATTTTCTGGTCCCATTGGGAATGCTCATGAACTTGTTTGTTTTTGTGTTTCTAATTCAACATCAAATAATGTTACTCCAATTATCATGGGCTAATAATTAGCAAAGAGCAGAGAGATTGTTTTTCTAACTCAGTGAAAGCCTGGCCCCACTGTCTCGAGATTCCCAGTGGATTGATGGAGGCAAACTGGTAGGAAAATTGAGTCACCACAACACATGCGACAGCATGGTGACACTGAACTCCAAAATACTTGCAACGTAACAGTTGTTCTGTATTCACACTGGGAGCAGCAGATCACTTTCAGAAACAAATATCATCTGTCAAGTCAAACTTATATAAGCAGTTTGAATGACACTGTTTTTGTCATTTTGCTTGAATTGCATTTTAAATTTTATTGAAGGTTTATGTTTTATAAGTGCTATAAATCCAAGATTTTCCCTACTGGTTTTATATTTATATACACCTAAGTAACATAGCAGTAAAAGTTAATTTAAGGCAACTTGTTATAGCTCTCTGTGAGAGCTTTTGCTTTGAATTTATTTATTGTTTAATGGAAAGTATTCATTTTATGAAGCAGAGCTCTAAACATTTTGGATCTTTAAAGGAATTGTCTCTACACTCCATTCCTCTGAATGTTTCTGCAGGATAAATCCTGCTCCTCAGGCCATAGGCGTGCTAAAGTTATTATAGCAGACATCTCATATTGTCTGCCAGGCACCATAAAACCTCTTGGTTTTTACCCCTGTTTTCCTTTCTAGAAAGTAGTCTTGGTGAACTGTCAATCACAGTGCCCATCCCCCTCACTCCTCCTCCCCCAGTAAGGGCTCAACAGGGCATCCAAGTGGTGTCAGTCAGACTCATTGGAATTTGAGGCTTGAAGCAGAGTGACACAAAAACTGAAAATAGGTGACGCTGATTCATCTTGGTGGTGGAAGGCCAGAGGGCCTGTCTATCTGTTCTTGTCACTGTGTTCTCTAGTTTTGACTGGATTCTGTCCTTTTCAAGATTTTTGTTTGCTTTTTTTTTATTTGCAAGGTAGGGTCTCCCTATATCCCAGGCTGACCTGGAATTCACTATGTAGTCTTAGGGTGGCCTCAATTCATGGTGATCCTCCTATCTCTGCCTCCCAAGTGCTGGGATTAAAGGCATGCACAACCATGTCTGGCCCTTTTCAAGTTTTCCCAATCAACTATTGCTTTAGTTCTATGGCTCACACTTTACCTGTTAACAAGTCTTTCCTTTATGATTAGTTATCCAGCGTTGGTTTCTTTTGCACCACCTTGGATGGAATGCCTAAGGAAAGACATCTCACAGAAAGGGTCAGTGATACTAGGGAAGTTTGGATCAATAAAACAATGTGGAAATAAAGTAAAAAGAATTAAAAAAAACACCATGTAGCCCTTTGTAGGACTATCTTGTGGGGTGGGATTTGCATATGCTCAAGAAGCTTGAAGATCATGTCTTTAAGTCTAGGTGTGATGGTTCACCTCTGGTTTTCAACCTGACAGGATTTAGAATCACCATGGAAACAAGTTTCTTGGCATGTCTGTTAGGGATTTTCTACATTAGATTAATTGAGGTGGGAAGAACCACCTTAGCTGTGAGCAGTGCCATTCCATGGTTTGAGGGTCCTGCACTGTATAAAATGTAGAAAGTTAGCCGAGCACCAGGATTCATTGCTCTCTACCTCCTCCCCATGGATGTTACAATGTGACTCTGGCTTACTGTCCTTACCCTTCTTTCCCCACCATAATGGACTTCTCCTTGAAACTGTAAGCCAAAAATAACCCTTTTTCATCTTTAAGCTGCTTCTGATTGGGGACTTTTTCTCTGCAATGTGAAAGTAACTGACACAGTAGTGTAAAATAGTATGTGGGTAACTCAGGGCACCTAGTGACACGTGACTCAAATCATCACTGCAAGGGAGATGAGCAGGACACCGGGAGAGCAGGTGGCTGTAGGATTTAGTTGCTATAGTGATAGTATTCTATGAAAAGAATGTGTGGAGTCCACTGGCCTTTTTTTTTTTTAAATGATTGCTTTTTATTGGCATATATGCACTGTACATAGTGTTGGGTTTCATGTAGATAATTTCTTTCAAATATATCATATACTTTGACATACTTCTTTTTTTTTTTTTTTTTTGGTTTTTCGAGGTAGGGTCTCGCTCTAGCCCAGGCTGACCTGGAATTCACTATGTAGTCTCAGGGTGGCCTTGAACTCATGGCGATCCTCCTACCTCTGCCTCCCGAGTGCTGGGATTAAAGGCGTGCGCCACCACGCCTGGCTGACATACTTCTTATGATAGCTCTAAATGGTACAAGAGAAATGAGAATCTATGAACACAGAGCTAAGAGTATATTCAGGTATATCTCATCTTTGGAGAAATCCTTCATCTTTTGGTGGTGCAGCTGAGGGGTCAAGGAGAGAGTTATAGTACCAAGTGAACAGCCAAACCTGTTGGATTTCTTACCCTTGGGTAAGGGCATTGAGAGAGCCTGGATGGGACATCTGAGCACCAGAGACAAGGCTGAGAACGTTGGGCCTGCACATTCTCAATATGGTTCTTGCTAGCAGAGGAATAAATTCTCCTCTCCTAGAAGCCTTTTAAATGAGAGCATTTTGCAATTGCCTCCTGGCTAACGATTCATCACCTCGGACATAACAAGCTCCCTCAGAATGAAGTCATTCCTCCTCTCTCTGTGCACAGTAAGACCTAAAACTAAGCAGAGCTGAAATGGACAGTGTCTAAGCCAGGTCCTGGAAGAGAATGCTTCCACATGGTTTCATGATGATGCTGACCAGTGTTGCTAAAAGGTAGCACACACATTTTCCCCTCCAATTTTTTTAATATTATCTATTTATTTATGAGAGAGAGAGAGACAGAGACAGAGAGAGACAGAGAGAGAATGGGCCTCTAGCCACTGCAAACGAACTCCAAACACATGTGCCACCTTCTGCATCTGGCTTTATGTGGGTACTGGGGAATTGAACCCAGGTCCTTAAGTTTTGCAGGCAAATGCCTTAACGACTGAGCCATTTTTCCAGCCCCTTCCAATTTTTTACTTGACAATTTTATCCACGGATATAATGTGCTTTGATCATACCTCCTCTCATCATCTTCTCTTAATCCTTGATCCATCTCCCTTCTTCCTAACAAGTCCCTCTTCTACTTGGATATTTGTTTCCTTGTCAGTCACGGGCTTTTAATGGGTGGGTGGAGGAGGGTAAAGCATCCATCTGTCTTTAGAATCATGTGAATCTTCCTCACGTTAGTTACATTCCCAAGACATCTGGAACAGAACCACACTCAGTACCCACTACTTGTATAAATTTCCTCTTGCAGTTTTCATAAGAGTTGACACTCATTAGATTGTAGTTCTTTTTATTTTATTTATTCATTTTCAAGCAGAGAGAGAGAGAGAGAGGGAGAGAGAGAGAGGGAGAGGAAGAGAGAGAGAGAGAGAGGGAGAGAGAGAGGGAGAGGGAGAGAGAGCGAGAGCGAGAACACCAGGGCCACCACCTTGTGGGTCTGGTTTATGTGGGACCTGGGGAATTGAACCCGGGGCCTTAGGCACTGGAGGCAAGTGCCTTAACCGCTGAACCATCTCTCCAGCCCTAGATTGTAGTTCTATTGTGAAGTTTTGGTTTTGGTTAATTCTGAATAAGAACAACTTGCCTGACAGTTTTATTAATCATGTTTTTAAAAAAATTTTATTTAATTTGTAAGAGGAGAGAGAGAGAGAGAGAGAGAGAGAGAGAGAGAGAGAGAGAGAGAGAGAGAGAGAGAGAGAGAGAGAGAATGGGTGTGCCAGAGCCTCCAGCTGCTGCAAAGGAACTTCAGATTACATGCACCACAGTGCATCTGACTTTATGTGGGTACTGGGGAATCCACCCAGGGTCGTTAAGCTTTGCAGACAAGTGCCTAAACTGCTGATCAATCTCTCCAATGGTGTTTTTAGAGTGTACTATATTTTATGGTGCTTTGATATATTGGGGGGCCTTATTCTTAGGAATGAGATTGTCCCTCCCAGTGCCACAGCACAAAATAACTCCCCGTAGATTGGGGGGCCTTTCACACCAAACCAACCAGTCCAAAACTTATATTATCATCCATACACATCCTTTATCTAATTCCGTCCCAAATCACTGCAAAGCCAGGTAACACAAGAAGAGATGCTCCCTGCAGCTCAGATGTTCTGAAATGATTCCAAGACTTGATGCTAAACTCATGCAAAATTGCTTCTTCTTCCCTTGCCTTTCCATGGGAATCACCAGACGCTCCAGGCGAGGCCTTCCTGCTGGGTTCCTTCTGCTCTCCTCCAAGCCTGCGTGCTCTGTTGTGTGGGTCCGCATGGTGTGGTGAGCTTCCTTCCTCCTGGGAAATATAGGTAAAGAAGTCTTTCAGATATATATATATATATATATATATATATATATATATATATTTAAAGATTTTTAAATTATTTATTTATTTGCAAGCAGAGAGAAATAGAAGAGAGACAGACAGAGAGAATGGACACGCCAGTGCCTCCAGCTTTTGCAAACTGAACTCCAGATGCGTGCACCACTTTGTGCACCTGGCTTTACCTGGGTGCTGGGGAATCAAACCCCCGTGGTGAGGCTTTGCAGGCAAGCGCCTTAACCACTGTGTCATCACTCAGATATTTGTTTATGCATCTGTCACCTTACCGTATCAGGTTGAATCAAATCCTGGGGACATTTTAGAACATTGTCCTTTTTTCTTAATCATAAACAAAACACGAGAAACCAACATCCACCATGGGCAGGTATGTCTTTGAGTTATTGGCTCACCCAGCCTGTGGCTTTGTGCACTGTGTGGAGACTATTTTCTTTCATAGTATAAAATGGCCTCTGGACATTGTGATTTGTTTTTGTTTTTCCTGGCTTTTACTGAGTCTACATGGATTTTCCTTCTTCAAAAAGGAGAAAACAATACATTATTTTGCTTCCTCATTTTTGAATAGCTGCGTGAAATAAGAGGCCCTATAGATTTTAAATGATGAAAACATGTCCGTAGCCACCCAAATGTAAATTGTACATAATGTGGTTCTTTCCCCAAAGCTGGGCAACTGGATGTTAGAAGATGTGTCCATAAGAACCCTGTTTGATCTCCAAAGCTCGGACAGCTTGAACACAACTCCTGCTGGGAAACTGAGAGCATGCTGGGAAACCCAAGGGCATCTGTTCACTGAGACACTGTGAGATGCGGGGATTTCTAACAAAACAAGCCATTCACTAAGAAGGGAGATCTCAAAGGGCAGCAGGATCAAAGGGGTTAAGTATTAAAAATATTTTCCTGAAAAATATTTTAGGTTTAAAAGTCAGCTGACCTGCTTGATAAAATGCTGAATTTCGAAGATTCATTTGGTTATTCTGCTGTCACAATGTCTCTAAACACTTCAGACTTGGAGCAAAAGTTTTAAGTTCTAAGTAATATAATGCATACTAATTAAGTACAATGTGTTATAATGAAGAATGACAGGTTCACATAGCCTTTGTTCCTGGCTTGTCTTTGTTTGGTAACAATCAACATGTACTTAGCTTTCTAGGCCTTTCGTCCATGAAAAGATTGAACCAGCTGTATGCTTCCTTAATAATGTACTTGGGATTTTGTTCTACAACTATTTCAAATCCATCCCCTCCTTTTTGGGGGTTTTCAAACAGAAAACCCAAATCATCTGGGCTTCGTTGTTTATTTGGCTTTACTGGGGATCAAACCCAGGCAAGTCCTCTACCACTAATCTGTACCTCCAGACCCAACACCTTTCTGCTTAATATTGTTGTAGAAATTCCCCATGACAAACAAACAAAGCTGTAACAGCAAGAGGAGAGTGGAGTTTCATTTATTATTATTATGAATTTAGGAATTTATGCTGGCATGCCAAGCATAGATGAAGCATTGGCCCCAAGCCCCAGTTACAAAGGGATTTTATAGTAGGGTACAGAGATGTGTACGTGACATTAGGCATGTAAATTAACAAGCACAAGGAAGCAGATGCCTACACCTAGCAACTTACACTTTACAGTGGCTTCCAGAGAAGCTCAGATAATCCTCCCCAGGTATTCTCTGCTCTCATCTTTTGCCTAACTTCCTTATCACAGTTAAAGCAATTACTTCCTTGTCTCACTGAACCTCAAAGCTCTGGTAGTTTCTCACCTCATGCTATGTGACTGGCCATCTGTGGCCTGTAAACTCATGCTCATTTTTGCTCTAATAATACCTAGCAGTTTGTGTGTTGTATGTATTTATCATATGTGTATGTGTGTGCTTATATTGTGTTTGTGTGTGTGTGCATGTTAATGTGTGTAAGCATGGGTACACACGCACCATGGCTTGTATTTGGGAGTCAGAGTGTCAATCCTTGCCTTCCAACTCTATGAGGCAGGGATTTTCCTTGCTCACCTCTGTTTTCTAGGCTAGCTGGCTGAGAGACCTTTGGTGGATTCTCCTGTTTGCTTCCCTTCTTGCCAAAGACATGTTGGGATTGCAGATACCCCGTACATCGTATAGCTTTTTAATGTGGGTTCTGGAGCACTCATGCTTATATGGTAAGTGCTTTATTCACTGAGCTATCTCACCACCCCTCCACCAGTTTCAACATCCATTGAAATATAGAAGCAGACACAGTTTATAATTGAAAATGAAAAAAAAATGGCTAAAGTGGAAAATATCATTGGTAATGATTTTTCAAGGTAGAAGTAGATACTATTCTGCACAATAGTACGGTTGAATGGGAGCCTACTACTTTAGCAGACAAATTGAGACTATGAATTATTTTCCAGTGTGGGAGTGACAGCTGGTGTTCTGGCTGAATCCAAACCCTTCGTTTGCCAGTGGAATGTTTCTTCCATACAGTCTTTAAAGTTGAACAACAGGAAACAGATCCCTTCTTTGTCACACACCTTTGTACGGATACAGATCAATTACTCAAATTTCTGAAGGTCCAGTTTCATCTGAACCTCAATTGGAACTGATCATAATGTTTATTTTAGAGTTATGGTGTGGATTAAGTGTTAACGGATACAGAATATTTCACAGGGTCTTGTACTTGGTAAGGAAGTAGTGAAAAAAGAAGTTGCAAAGCCGGGCGTGGTGGCGCACGCCTTTAATCCCAGCACTTGGGAGGCAGAGGTAGGAGGATCGCCATGAGTTCAAGGCCACCCTGAGACTACATAGTGAATTCCAGGTCAGCCTGGACTAGAGCGAGACCCTACCTCAAAAAAACAAAACAAAACACAAACAAACAAACAAAATAGAAGTTGCAGGATTTGGGGGTGCAGCTCAGTGGTTGGGTGCTTGCCTAGGGCTTCATCCCCAGTACCAAGAAGTAGTAGGTACTTTGAATATGCTACTTGGATTTCCAGTCTATATCCTTATATGTCTATTACCTTGCAAATGGGGTGAGCTGGGGGTGAGAATTTAGATAATGCCCAGCAAAAATTCCAATGTGCCCTAAAACTTAAGGAGTACCCGGGTTCTTGTTTACAAAGTTAAAGAATGAAAATCATAGACAACAAGATAGTAAGGTATAGTGGGAGACTTTATTATTTAAGGGAACATGGGGAGTTACAGAGTTCTCCAGCCACCAGTGTGGGGATAAAAACATGGACAGTTTAACAGAACTTATGTTGTTTAGCTAAACAAGCAGAAAGGGGAAAGATCATGAGAAGGAAAGATTCACATGGAAGAGAAATTCAGCTTCTCACCACAGGCTGTGGTGGGGGCTGGGGAGACCTTACTGGTCCCTGGAGAGTCAGAGGTCCATTTGCCAGCCTGCCATGTGGGGAAGAGAGAGCTTTTTTCTAGGAAAGTTAGTTTAAGTTTTCCCCAGGTGAGTCAGAGAGACAGCTGATTGGTTCATATCTGACCAATCAGTTTTAGCACCTAGGTTTTAGCTCTAGATAGACACCTCCCACTCAAGGGGAGGATGTCTCTGGAGCTGCCTGACCCCTCACAATCTTATATATCCTTATTGTGTCTTATAGCATTAGGAAAAACTAAAGAAAAACTGAGGTATGTTTGACAAGTAATATAAAGTAACTGGTAAAATAAAGGAGGGGATGGATTTTAAATAGTTGTAGAACTAAATCCCAAGCCCATTATTGAGGAAGAGTATAGCTAGTTCAATCTTTTCATGGAAGAAAGGCCTAGAAAGCTATTTTGCAGATGGAGAAAGCAGGTGTTGTGGCCAGCTTTCTAGTTGCTTCGCAGAAAGAACCCAAATCAAAGCAACTTGTGGAGGAATGGGTTTATTTGGCTTACGGACTCTAGGGGAGACTCAATCCTGGCAGGGAAAACAATGGCATGAGCAGAGGGGTGGACATCACCTCTGCCACAGCACTGGAAATAGTGGCAGGAAGGTGTGCCAAATACTGGCAAGGGGGAGCTGGTTTATAATCCCCATAAGCCTGCCCCCAACAACACAGCTCCATTGAGGTTGTAAAATCCAAACTGCCATAAGCTGAGGATCGATTACCCAGAACACATTCATTTGTTTGTGGGGCCACCTGGATCAAACCATGACAGCAGGTCACAGTAGAATTAACAAAGGCAGAGAAACTAACTTAAGAAGTGATAGTTTACAAGAGATTAAACAAACAGGGTCACACTGGGAAAGAGTATCATGTTTTTAACCCCTTGCTGCGTTGGTACTGCAAACATGTTGTTAACCACAGGACAAAGAGTGTGATGGTAATTTTGGTGTCATCAGCAGAAAACAGCAAGGGGCTTCATTATTCTCTCCATGATGACAAAGATTCTTCGGCCTAACTTTAGTCAGTGTCCTGAACCTTCTCTAGGTGCCCATCTGTGCATTTTCTTGTAAAATCTAATTTTAGCAGAGCTCTGCTAAAATAGTTTCCCCCTCGATACTCAGTCACCCCCATCTGATCAGGTTTCTAATCCTCTACCACCCCTCAGAGGATGTCTGATCACTCAAACCTGTTTTCAGCAAGAAACCCAGTAGGTCAGTTAAACCACAAACTCCTTTCTCTTTAGTAATTTTCTATCCATCAATCCCCACTCTATTCTTTCCTAAGCATTGCTGCTTGCCCATGGTTGAGCCTAGTCTCTCTCACCACTGAAAATCTTATCATCATGGTCCCTGTACCTATTGCAATGGCCTGAATAAAATTTCTGGGTTTTATTTAACGATCAATATATCAGTGGTCATGGCAAATGAAATGAAATAGATGCAGGAGCTGAGGTGATGGTCCAGTGGTTAAAGCACTTGCTTAGTACCTGAGTTTGGATCCCTGGGCCCCACACAAAATGTTGGAAGCCACAATTAGCTTCTGTAATTCCACATCATGGGATGAGATGGAAGGTGGAGACAGGAGACTATCTCAGAAGAGGATCA
>PVHP010032645.1:0-20179 GCA_004024765.1 Zapus hudsonius | reverse complement strand
CTCCACCATGAGCTACACCTCTGTCTTGCTCCCATTTTTGACTTCAACTTGCCCTCTTCCTGTCCTGAATGGTTGTCTGGCTGTGGTCTTGTGCTTTTATCTGCCTCCTCCCCATCCTTATCCCTGGGGAAATACAGTGGATGGACACATGGAAAGAGACTTATGTTAGTCTACTGCATCTACTGAAGACAGTTTGCTCTTCTCTCCCTCCCACCCTCATATGATCATGTATGGTTGCCCAGATCACAACTGGATTTTTTCCTTTCCGCTCTGAAGTTCTGACCAACTCTCTTCTCACTGCATGGACCATTCATTCAACCACCTGTTCTGAGCCTGTCCTTCCCAGAATCCTTCCCTCTTCCTATCATTGGTTGGAACCCCCGAGTTCTCAGCCTGTTCACAAAACAACTCCTTTTGGTTTTCTGCAGGCTGTTGGCTGTTTCATGACTACAATGGGAAGCTGCAGCTGGTAAGGAAAATAATCAATAGATCCCGACTTCTATGGGAATCCCAGAGTTTAGCATTCCCAGCCCTCTTAGTCACTGCTCACATATGATTGATTCCCCCCCCCCCATTGGTTGTTTGCCTGACCTGATCAGAGAGTTTGGGCAGGAGTTTCTGTTGACACTTTATTTCGCTTTGGGTAAAGTTTAAACATGACTTATCACAACCTTGACACATCAGGAAGGCCATATTTTGCCAGGCCTGTTGCCTTACCTCTTCCATGTATGAGAAAAGAAAGTGTAGACAGGGATTTTTGTTTAATACACAGAAAGCAAGCTGGTTGCTTTGGGGCTGTGTGAAGAAAAGTCTGAGTCATTCTAAGCTATAACTACTGCTTAGTGATCCTTGCTTTCCATAACTTCATAATGACTTCTCTTCCTGTTGGGACAACAATTTCTTGCAGAGACACAACTGTGGAGTTACAAGTCCTGTTACCTGGAGGTGACCTTGCAGGCACCATGGAGCTATTGGACTCTCAGTTTAGACTGATAAAAGCTTTTATAAGGCGTTCTTATTCAACTTCCTACTTAGGATGAACACTCTCGTTTTTAAAAACTCTATAGTAATCAGAGGTCTTAAGCTAACCCAATCCACTTTAGGGCTTATTCTTATAATTTGTTATTTCTAATACTTCTGTACCTTAGTTCTGGGCTAGCACAATTTATTTTGGGAACTTAGACTCATAATTGAAATGTCTTCTTCTTAGCTGGGCACGGTGGCCCTTGTCTTCAGTCCCAGCTCCTAGGAGGATAGCCTGGGGTCACAGAGTGCATTCCAGATGAGCCTGGGATCAAGTGAGACCGTACCTTGTTTTAAAAAAAAAAGTCTTCCCCTTAATGATTCTGCAGTTGTCCAATATTTATTACTGAAATCAAAAACATAAAACAATATCACAGGGCTGGAGAGATGGTTCAGTGGTTAAGGCACTTGCCTCCAGTGCCTAAGGCTCCTGGTTCAACTCCCCAGGACCCACATATGCCAGACCCACTAGGTGGCGGCCCTGGTGCTCTCTGTTTCTCTCTTTCTCTCTCTCTGTATCTCTCTGCTTGAAAATGAATGAATAAATAAAATATTAAAAAAAACCAATATCACAGTCAAACCAAAGTCTAGTTGGGTAACTCTCCCAATTCAGACGCTTAGCTGGGTCCATGGGATATGAAACTCTGTAAAACCCAGGATTGCTTTTAAGGAATTCAGTCTAAATATCTGAGTGTACAGAAAAAAAAGAGATATTTAAATCAGGAAATCTACAAACATGACTTGTGGTCTGGAAGGCAAGTTGCTCATACCTGCCTGCATATTGTAATAATAATGGTCTTAGTCCAAATACCTGACCTACATCAAATGCTTTTTCTGGGCAGGCATCTTTTTAAGTGCCTGACATCAGCTAACTCATTTCCACTGGAGGAAGGGGGTCATCTTGCTAACCTTCCCCTTTTTCAGAGTGGAAAATTGAGGCACAGTTGTTCAAGGGGAACCAGGAGCAACTCAGCTCAAGCATTTTGTCCCCCAAGTCTGCCACATTTTCTATTATGCTGTCCATTTTATTCTTTTTTGGTGTGTTATGTGTGACCCAGTGTGTGCACGTGGAGGTCAGAGGACAGCTTTCAGGTGCCTTGCCTTTCACGTTGAGGTAGAGTCTCTCCTTGTTCAACCATCTATCAATGATAGATAGAGTGTGTGAGAGAGCAAGAGGGAATGGGCATGTCAGCTCCTCTAGCTGCTGCAAAGGAATTCCAGATGCATGTACCACTTTGTGCATCTGGCCTTACATGGGTACTGGGGAATCAAACCCGGATCCTTAGGCTTTGCAGCCAAGTGCCTTTACCACTGAGCCATCTCTTCAGCATGAAAAATTTTTTTATAGGTGGGAATTAGGGATTGAACTCAGGTCCTCTTGCTTGTGTAGCAGGCACTTTACTGAGTTATCTCCTGAGTCCATGCTTTTATTGCAAATAATGAAGACGTAGGTAGAGAGATGTGACCTGAGAGGGAAAGTGAATGATTCATCCCTGGTGTGGGCTTCTCTTGTGTGTGCTTCTGGGGTTGAGGCTGGGAACATTTGGTTTCATCTGTTGACGCCACCTGTAATTGACATCAGGAGAGATCACACTCAAGTGGACCTTCGTGTTAAAATGACAGTATTTTATGTTTGCTTTTAGCAGGTGACAATAAGAGAAAATCGATGTTTATAATTATAGGAACTTGAAATTCAGTGTTGCTCTAGACTGTGATGAAAATCCCTTTACGTTATGACAACCAGATTAGTAATTCATCTCTCGCCACATGGCAGCATGCTTTATGATGCTGCTGGTGTGTTACCTCGTACAGAAGGCACAGATAATGCGTCAGGTTGCCTTGTGAGTAATCGCCTGGTTTTATGATGCAGGAGAAGTCAATCATGCAGACGACTTGTGTTGGCTTAATGAGGTTCGATTGGCGAGCATGGAGCTTGGGAAATGTTGTTGGTCAATAGTTTCCAAGTGCTGACACCTGAGCCTCACAGTCCTCAACTTGGATCAAGTACTCAGCTGTCTAGCTGTAGGTGGGTGGTAAAAAAAAAGTCTAGGTTTTGCTTTGGGAACTCGCTTTCAAGAAGGCGAGAGTTCTAGAACAGAATGGAAGCGACAGAGAGCCTTTGCAGATGACGAGATCAGGAAAGACCTCAACAAAAGAAAATCAGTAAGAAATATAAGTCAATGGACATTTCATTTCCTTGTGTGCTGGTGATTGTGTTTGAACAAGGTGGGAGGGTTTGTGGAAGGGACATCGATCACAGAGCATCTCAGCAGGGGATAACCTCTGGAGCAGCCTTTGGCCTCTCTGTGGGTAGCATTGGTCAGGATATGGACAGTTGTTCTGATGTGGAATTTGGCAACTCCTATTTTTTCAGTTCTCTGATGTTGCAAGAGCCTTCATGCATTGCTTGAGTCCAGGTTATGGCTGCAGAAGGTGTTACAATTTCTTTACTTTTGACCCTTGGCCCATCTCTTGCTATGAGTTTCCTCGGAGTTCCCTTAGATATTTGCCAATAAGGACAAGTTAGAGGCCATTGGGAATGTCTCTTTTGGCTACATAACCCTGACCAAATCTCTCATGAAGCTATCTTATCTGTCTCCCTCTGGATGTACGGTTAAAGAGAGCACCACTCACCAGAGATTCAAGTGGTCACAAGGGGCTGTGGTGGAAGGAGGTAGAAGATGGAGAGAGAGAGAGAGAGAGAGAGAGAGCGAGAGAGAGAGAGAGAGAGAGAGAGAGAGAGAGAAAGGAGAGAGAAAGAGAGAGAGAGAGATCCAGTGTTTAAGTTCTCTATTTCAGAAGTAGTCGAGTATTGCCTCTTGGAATGTAGCTGTGGTGCTTTATGTATCTGATTAAGCCTGTGCTGGAGCCTTTGGGAAGTGGAGCCTTGCAGGAGGATGTGTGTCAAAAGGGAAGAGTTTTAGGATTTTATAATCTAGTCCTGTTTGCCAGTGCCAGCGAGCTCAGTCTTTCCCAGCTGATGTGACAGGATACGACTCTCAGCTGTCTGTTCTGCCATGCTTTCCCATCATGATGAAACCTGCCCTGGAAACTGTAAATAAGCTCTTTTCTTCCCATCATCTGCTTCTGGTTGCCTCGTTTGCTCCAGCAATGCAAAAGTAATTGCTATAGCAACCATGATCCCTAAGGAAATTCAAGTCAAGGAACCCATGAGGAATTCTTACCCTGGCGAATACATTTCATAACTTCTACTTAGTCCTTGTCATTTCGAAATTAGACTTACCAGGACAAGCAAAAGTTTTTAGTTCTCATCTCTTAGCAGATAGATGATAGTTGATATGACAGAGAGACTTAAGAAGTTCTTTGCAGGGGCTGTTGATAGTTTATCTGTCTGGGCAATGGTGTGGTAACCAATTTTATTAAAATAACACACAGATAGCCACACAAAATCAATATGTACAAGCTAGGAATTTATGATAAACCGAAGATTCCTGTAGCCAGCACCACATCCAGAATTAGAGTTTAAGCAGTCACCCAAGAGATCTCTTCCAATGCTCTCATTTGAATATGATTTAAATATGAATTGCCCCTCCTACAGATGCATGTGTCTGAACACTTGGTCCTCAGCTGGTAGTGCTGTTTTCATCCTTTATAAGGTGGGATCTAGTTGGAGGAAGTGGGTTGGAGGGGAGTGTGGGACCCTGCTAAGAGGCACGGAGAATATAGGGTTAAAGGAAAGGTGAGGCTGCCCTGAAACCCTGATAATCTCATTATTGAGACTGGTAGGAGCCATCAGTCTCCTTCTTTTATCCTAGAAACTCCAGCTTCCTCCCCAGCAGGCCAACAACAATCTCTGATAAAAAGGTCACAGTTCCTCTGCAGCCACCGCCATCCAGTATGTACCTAAAGTCATGCACTTTCTGCCACTTGGAGCTGAGAAAACCCCCTCAACTGATCTATGCAAACTAGACATCCACAGGTTACTGGCCCCTGCCAATCCATTCAGACCACCCTTCCCCTACCAATCCCCTTGCCGCTTCTGCTCCTGCCTCTGCTTTTTCTTCTATATAAACAACCTTTTTCTGTATAATAAACAAGAGCTGTTCACTGAGACTGTCTCCTGAGGGTTCTTCCTTTCGTCAGCTCACTGCTATTCAGAGACACTGTTCACTCAGCTCCGTGGATGAACAGGTTATTGATGTGTGCTGCAACTCCCCAACTAAGCCACAGAATGACAGGGGAGCAGGCCTTCTGGGTTATTATAGCACAGTCTGTATTCCAGCCAGAGCGCTCTGCTTCCTGACTGCCACTAAGATGTGATTAGCTGCCTATTGCCGCTTCTGCCACAGCCACAAGCCACTCATGCTTTCCCCACCATGACGGACTGCATCCCCTTAAGCTGTGAACCCAAACAAATCCTTCCTTTCTTAAGTGGTTTCCGTCAGGTACTTTTGTTTTCACCACAATATAAAAGTAATGAAGGTGGGATCATTCCTTTCCTCCCTTCAAAGACACCTGCTTTTCTTACTTTGACAGAGTGACAACCCCACCCCCCAAGCTTAATGGCTTAAAATAATGAGTGGATTTCTTTTTTTTTATAAATTATGGTTTTTTTGAATTAAAAATGCAGAACGCTTCACAAATTTGCGTGTCATCCTTGTGCAGGGGCCATGATAATCTTCTCTGTATAGTTCCAATTTTAGAATATGTGTTGCTGAAGCGAGCACTATAAATTATTATTATTTTTTGTATTTAACTTGGAAAAATTTTATGAAGTGTAATTATATAAATTATTATGAATGCTTAACATCCAACCCACAAATAAAGAATACAATATAATTTATCTTATTTTGTACTTCAAAATCATAAGGATATCCATGTGATTATTATAAAGCCTGCTTTTTTTGGTGGGGTGGGGAGGAGTGTGGGGGTACAGAGCTTCATATAGCCCAGGCTGGCCTCTAACAATATAAATTATTTTTATTTATTTGTATGCATGTGTGGAGGTATGGGTATACCCGGGTCTCTTGATACCTCATGTGAACACTAGCCACATTTGCGACATTTGGTGTCTAGCTTTACACAGGTGCTGGGATATTGAACTTGGCCAATGAGCTTTGCAGGCAAGTACTTTGAAACATTAAGCCATCTCCACAACCCCAAAAGTATATTTCTTGCACCATGCTTTATCACTAAATAGGGAATGTTCATTACTTGTTAGAGTCATTCTTATTTTAGGACAGAGACAGGCAGAACTTTCTGGAATACAGCAGAAGGAACAGTGCATTCTGGGAAAACACATACATTCTGGGAGTGATCCCCATATTTGTTTGTTTAAAATGGATGTGTGCACATTGGTTCTATAGCCACGCTCTTAGGTTGTATGGCTGAAGATGTGTAATTCCATGGTATGGTTAGAGAGGGGAACTCAGGACAGACAGGAATAAGTCATAGAGCTCTGTGAGAATTCATGAATGAATTGATGTTTTAAACACCTTAGGGAAATGCAAGGCAATCTTAATATTTACTAAGTTTATAATTATGACAATTTTAAATATTTGTTGTTAAAGTAATATGTTTAAGCTTGACAGATTCCCCCCAGCCACTGTCAAAGACAGGGTAGGAGGTATGGACTGGATGACCTAGGTGGTCTAACCCTATATTAATTACTTTGGGATTACTGTTACCAAAACATCTGTCAGAAACAACTTAAAGGAGAAAGGGCTTATTTTGGCTCATGGTTCAGAGGGATTTTAGTCCATCATGGTTGGGCGGAGAAGGCAGGAAGAACACTCCGTTCATGACAGTTGGAACGTGTAATAGGTAAGAGCTCCTACATCATGGCAGACCAGGATGTAGAGAATGGTAGGAGCCAAAGGCCCATTCTCTAGCAATCTACTTCTGGCAGCCACGTTACCACATCCAAAAGGTTCCATTGCTTCCCCAAACTTTGCCACCAGCTGGGGGAACAAAAAGCTCAAAACAAGAGCCTGTGCCATAGTGCTTGAAAAATGCTATGTAATCTACTGGGGGAGAAAAGTCATCAGCAGTTGTCCCCAGCAGTGGACCCTGCAAGCTATCCAAGCAACCAACCAGGCAAGATGTGCCTACTGGTGTCATAGCGGTATGACTGAGATGGGAGTAGCCAATCTGCTGCCCATTCCACAGGAGGGAATTCATGCCCAGGACTGAAAATCTAGTCCAAAGCCTATGGCTAGGAAGGCCCTAGGCCCTCAAAGAGAAGCTGTTGTTGTTGTTTGGATAAATGGATAACTGTGCCCATCAAGTGTCCCTTTAATTATTCATATTAATGCCCAGAGATAGTGTGGCTCTCATCTTTGGTCAGAGAAGCTTCTATTTGCACTAGGCTGTGACTGCTGGGAGAGAATCAAAACTCATCAAAGTTCTGAGAATAAGTGAAGGTGGAGTGCTCAGAGCTAAACGAGCCATCTCCGTCCATTTCTTCAAGGCTCAGGAAACATTGTTGAAGACGTGGCAAAGCAAATTTAAGAGCCAGAGGATGGGGAAGAGTGCTTTGAACTTCTGTCTTCTGGACACAAAGTGGCCTTTGCATTCATGACCCCACAGCAACTGCAGTGAGCTGCAAGAGACCTGCAGCGCATTGGGTCCGACCATGGGTCCATCTGCATTCCATCCCAGAGGAGGGAAAACAAAAACAAAACCAAAACAAAACATCCAAGTAGAAAAGGGATTGGATGGGAAGCAGGGTTCTGTGGAAGGAGTGATGTGAGAGGGGGGACAAGAGAAGGTAATGGAAAGAGATTATCATCAAAGGATGCTATGAAAAGCATCAATTAAAAATACAAACGTAGGGCTGGAGAGATGGCTCAGCGGTTAAGACACTTGCCTCCAGTGCCTAAGGCCCTGGGTTCAATTCCCCAGGGCCCACATAAGCCAGACCCAAAAGGTGGTGGCCCTGGTGCTCTCTCTCTCTTTCTCTTTCTCTTTCTCTCTCTCTCTCTCTCTCTCTCTGCTTGAAAATGAATAAATAAAATATTAAAAAATACAAATGTCATGAGTCAGTTGGGGAGACCTCACATCTAAACCCTAACAGACCCCATGTGTAAACACCAAACGACACAGCTGTGGGTGATGTTTGGTAGACATCTCCACTCCCGTGGCCTCTTAGTTTGAGGCAACATGGAGGGAGGGAGGGAGGGAAGGGACAGGAAGGTGAAACATCCCCATTGCTGGATACCTTTTGGGGTTTCTGTGTTGTTATTATTATTGCTTCAGGATGTTCCGCTTTCCCCCTTGTTCAGATGACAAGAAAGTGATTCATGTTCAAGGGGAGGGGAGGGACCTTATCCCCTGTCTCACTGACAGCAAAACTGTCAAAAAGCCCATCCCTACTATATACACCAACCTGGCAAATGACACCAAGCCCCCATATGGAAAATCAAAGTCAGGGGCCTGGCAGTGAGTTGAAAAGATGGTTTGAATCAGAGGTAGAGACAGCCCATGGATATCGGGGTGGGGGGCTTGGGGGCTGTCTGCACCATCGTGCCAAGCTGGCTGGGAACTTGGGCCAGTGAGTTTCCGTCCTGGGAAGGAGGCAGGGTCTGTCTGTAGTGGAAGCCAGATCATAGCGGGTCTCTGGTTTAAATTCGGCTCATCAGAGGGTCCTCTGAGCTAATTGGGAAGGAGATGGGTTATGTTTTTGTTCCTGCTTAATAACAAGGGGGCGTTATTGCTTACAGCTCTGGACTTTATTAGAGGAGAATTGGACGTTGTTTTGTTGGATAGCGGCTCGGTCCAGAGAGCTAATCTCTCACACCTGTTTGGCTTTGTTATGGAGCCAGGGAGCTGGGCTGTTTGCTAGTGGTTATTACAGAGGCTGATACCAGGCAAGAAAGGAGGCAAGCAGAGAAAGGATTTGATTTTCTTCCTTGCTCCTAACTCTAAATCGCTTGTGGTAAAGGTGAGACAAATGTCCATGACAGACTTAATGAATGCCATGTTCACAGACGGAGCAGATCCATTCAAAATATATATATATTTAGTTAGCATCTTCATGTCTGAAAGTCACTGTCCAATGATAGCTAGAGAACCAGACAGGGCTCCCACCCCTTTGGGAATTTATGTAGTACCTCCCAAGAAAGTACTGCAACATCTTTCATGATTCTTGGAAGCTCTAGGGACTCTGAGGAAAAAGGGTTCCTCAGGGAACTGTTCCTGGCTTCAGGCCTGGCCTTGTTTATTTCACTGCCATGAATTCTAACGCTATAGATGATTGCACAAGCCCAAAGAAAGTGGCCTTTCATCCTTCAAGGGATATTTTACCCCAATTAATGCTCTTAGAATAAAGGTCAATAGAACCTGGACAGAATACAAAGCGAGTACCGTGCGCCTGGGGGAGAGTCCACGGAAAATCCCTCGTTTGGTGGGATGAGCAGAAGACAGGGTCCAGAGCCTTGGGTAACAAGCCACACACATGCCTTGCTACATAGCTCCTAACAGAGGAGGAACCCAGGTGTAGGTGTGTATCTTAGCCAGGATGCCTGGTACTGCTGCATGGCTTCTGGTACTCCCTGCAAAAGAAACGTGCCAGATCCTAGACAGGAGCCAGCATGATGTAGACCCCGAACTCCCAATCATGGAGGACTAGTGGTACCTGAGAGATTACAACTTTCCTTCCTGAACAGGAAGGTCTGTTGTATTCGCCACCTTGATAAACACAGAATGGGCTCCTGTCCTGACCCTCATGGCACCTGCACCCAAGTCCCTACTGGCATTCTAATCGATGATAGAATACAGGCCTTTCTTTGTCAGGACCTGGGTGCTCCACAAGCAGCAGTGGACACAAGGAGTGAGGAGAAGGGGCAGGTAGGCAGGTGAGTGCATTAGGATGGAGAACTGAGAACGCATCAAGCAGAGGTTCCATTTCTGCGGGCTCTGAGTGATTTTTCCAAGACACACATTCACATGACCCTTTTAAGAATTTCAAGATTGCGTCCACTGCCAGTGGGTCCTCCTGGGGAATTACACTAATGACTTCTCCAGGAAGCCATTGTAGATCTCAGCTTGAGAAGCAGCTAAAGCTGGACAATATCACCTTTTAAGCATCTCTGTCTGTGAGCATTTTAGGATGCCTGTCACACAGGAAGCAGGTAGCTCAGTTGAAGGGCGCAGAGCTCGCCTGCCTCTGAGCACTGCTGGATCGTAGTGCCGCCAGGTCCTCTGCTTGCTGACAGCTTGGCTTCTTTCTCTGTCCACATCTGCTAAGGTGCCCCTGTGTTCTTTGTCACCCTTTCCTGATCAGCATCAGGAGCTACCAAGATATCCTGGTTTCATCAGGAGGCCCACAGTACAGAACTTAGAACCCTCTGCCCCAACACATCCATGAATATACAATCAGACACATGTACTCCCACAATGCACACGTGTGTGTGCGCACACACACACACACACACACACACACACCATGAAAACATACTAATGTGAGGGCGTTTTCTTCTTTTGCGTGGCTCTTTGAAGCTCATCATCTCCTCCTGCTAACCCAGGATAGTCACAGTGTCTTTCCCCCTGCTTTGAACTGTATTTTGCTGTTTCATAAAGGATCTTGATTAAAAACATACATCCTCATGCTATTCTGAAAAACATCAACAACAGAGCAAGGATGAGGACTGTGGGGATGGCTCAGGTGGTAAAGCACTTGCCATGCAAACATGAGGACCAGAGTTCAGATCCCCAGAACCCATGGAAACACCCCGTGGGTGAGGCAGCCTGTCTGTAACCCCAGTGCTGTAGCAAGCTGGCTAGTTAGACAAGCTAGTGAGCTATGAGCTCAAGTGAGAGACCCTGACTGAGTAAATAAAGAGACTGAGGAAGACACACAACATCAACCCTGATATACCCATGTACACGTGTACCCACGCACATTGGTGCCCACGTGGAAATGTGCGTGCATACTACAAACACATGCTAGAACAAAAACACAATGAAACCAGAGGAGCCACCTTCTGGAAGGGCTACTCCCAAGGGAGTCTTCTGACTTCTGTTGAGTAACCCAGGGCTGAGAACCAGAGAGCTGAGTTTTGTGCAAAGCATTTTGTTAAAAACATATTTTATTTATTTATTTTCAAGGAGGGGAGGAGAGAGAGAGAGAGAGAGGAGAGAGAGAGAGAGAGAGAGAGAGAGAGAGAGAGAGAGAGAGAGAGAGAGAGAGAGAGAGAGAATGTGCATGCCAGGACCTCTAGCCACTGCAAACAAACTCTAGATGCATGTACCATTTTGTGCATCTGGCTTTCATTGGGGACTGGGGAATTGAATCCAAGCCCTCAGACTGTGTGAGTAAGCACCTTTAATCACTGAGCCATTTCTCCATCCCATAAGATTTTTTAAGATGTGTTTGTTTGAGCATTGTGTGTATTCATGTGTGCAGGTTAGGTGTATCTGTGTGTGCATGCATGTGAAAGCCAGAGGGTAACCTTGGCTCTTTTCCTTAGGAATGCCATCCATCTTTTTTTTTTTTTTTTTGGAACTGGATCTCTTATTGGCTTAGAGCCCAGAGATCCACTTGTCTCCACCTCCTCACAGTGGGATCACAGCGACACAACACCACAGCCAGCATTTTTACAAGGGTTCTGGGAATTGAACTCAGGTCCTATTGCTTGTGAAGCAAACACTTTACCCACAGAGCCATCTCTCCAGTCCCCAGAGAAACCGCTGGAGCTTCATATGCTTAGCCAGAAAATGGGAACCCTCTCTAGCTTGTCTTTGCCACCAGGCCTCAATGATGGTCACACGACAGACAGCATTTGTGTGTTCCTCTTGGGGGACATATGTGTGAAGAGAGAGGGGTGACCCCTTGTCTCCCTTGCCTGTCTTGGGCCCAGCGTTGTTTGTCTCCGCCCTGATGCCACAGACAGGTAGCTGTACCTCAGGCTGCTTTCCTCTTCTCCCATTTCCCCTCCCTCAGTGGTTTTTGATCTGTTTCTTTTCGGTTCATGTTAAGTTATGAACTAAGCCCATATGTATGCCTACACTTATTCTATCCATCATTAAAATGACTCTGTATCTGTATATGTTATGGCTTTGGAGAGTGGGATGCTGATTCATGTTTAACAACTGGTTCTCTGAAAAAAAAGTATTCACATTTCTATGGACATGTGTTTATTATAAGCTATATTGATACAGACGATGTAGTGCACTTTGCAAATAATTACCAAGTGGCCAGTATCCTTTACTGTACATTCCACACAGCTAATTGGTTCTCATAAATGCAGTTTGTTGAGATTTCCTTGGCAGTGGACAAAACCATAGAGTAGGTGCTGGCTGATATTTCAGTTGTGTTGGGGAATCAGAAGAAAGAGCCATGATCTATTGATCTATGTTGAAACTTCACTCCCTACTCCATGAGGTGGGTCATTTCTCCTCTCAACCAGAGAACAGGCTTTGAGTAGGAGAAGAATTTTTTTTTCATTTTTATTTATTTATTTGCAAGCAGGGAGATATACATGAGAGAGAGAAAGAGAGAAAGAGAGAAAAAGAGAGAGAGAGAGAGAGAGAGAGAGAGAGAGAGTGAGAGAGAGGTGCCAGGGCCTCTAGCCACTGCGAACAAACTCCAGATGTATACACCACTTTGTGCATCTGGCTTTTTGTGGGGATTGGGGAATCAAACCCAAGTCCTTATGCTTTACAGGCAAGTGCCTAAACCACTGAGCCATCTCTCCAGCCCAAAGAATATTTTCTTATCTTGTTTTAACTTTATGAAATATTCACCATGCCAAAGCCTTACGTAAGAAACACTTTCCTATTTGATTTGTACTATAGCTTTTTTAGACTTCCTTGGAATTTCCCACCACTGGCCAGTTCAAGGTGAACCTGTAACATCATAGTCTGAAGAGTGGGAAAGAGATCGTTGTCAATCCTTCACCACAGAAGCACAGTGGGTCTCAGTAACTGTGAAAGCAGAAATAACATGGCAATGTTAATGAGGAAGAGAGAGGTGAGCTGATTTCTTTCTTCTTTTAAAATATTTTATTTATTCATTTTCAAGCAGAAAGAGATAGAGATAGAGAGAGAGAAAGAGATAGAGAGAGAGAGAGAGAGAGAGAGAGAGAGAGAGAGAGAGAGAGAGAGAGAGAGAGAGAGAGAGCACGATCCAGGGCCACATTTTGTGGGTCTGGCTTATGTGGGTCCTGGGGAATTGAACAGGGAGCCTTAGGCACTGGAGGCAAGTGCCTTAACTGCTGAACCATCTCTCCAGCCCTGATTTCTTTCTTTATTTTGATATGTGTGTGTGTTTCCCATGTGAATATGGAGGTCAGAGGGCAACCTTGAATGTCAGTCCTTACTCTCCAACTTGTTTTGAGGCAAGGTCTCTTCTTCACCACTGAGTTCTGCAGGTTGGCTGGCCCATGAGCTTTCAGGGAATTCTCCTGTCTTAGCACCCTGTGTCCCCTGAGATTCTGGGGATCCAAACTCAGGTACTTGTACCTTCACTTGATCCCCCCCAAGTCATCTCCCCAGCCCTACTTTTGTTCTTTTATTTTCGGGGGTGGAGGGAGGTTTCATGGTAGTATCTCACGCTAGCCCAGGCTGACCTGAAAATCATTCTGTAGTCCCAGGCTGGCCTTGAACTCATGGCAATCCTCCTACCGCTGTCTCCTGAGTGCTGGCATTAAAGGCCTGCACCACCATACCCAGCTTACCTTTGTTCTTTATACCATTTGTCTGCTTGTAAGTTGATATGATTTTATTTTTTAATAGGGCCCCGTTTAAGAATTGGCTCGAAAACCTGGAAATTTCACCATCTGCTCCTAACAGTGGGCGTAGCCTTCCCTAGCACAGCCCCATGTGTTTGTTTTTCTTTTCCTCCAGATTTTGGGAATTTTCAACATTCAGAAAGAGTGATGGAGTGAGTATTTCTACGGTTAGATGTTGAGGATTTAGGGCCTTTGTCTCACAAAGCTTATAGCCTTCTTAAAAAAAGAAGTCAACCCATAAGCAGTGATTCTGCGCACTTGCCTGAATACATCTCCCCTTTCTTCTTACAAGACAGCAGAGTCCCGGATGTAGTAATGTGAAGGCAAGTCTTGCTCTGTCGACTTCTAGGCCTGGCTCTTTGTGTCACTGACTTCCAGTTTTCTGGCTATAAATTCCTTCTCTTAGTGAAGAATGGCTAAGGTCCCCCGGGGGTTAAGGACAGCTTGTTGCTGTCTTGAAGTTGGCTTTTGATTACATGACTGATTACATTATAATGATTACATTAATGGCACCTTCCTCATGGAGAGGAGAGGTACTCTCAACTCCTCACAACGTGCCAAGGCTCTGGTAATCTTCTCTTTTTTGCCACCGGCATTTATTTATTCCTGAAACGTCCACCTTTTGACATGGGCCAGCACCAATTCTAAATTCTAAATGAAGACAAACACCCATGAAGGATTTTTAAAAAATGCACGTCTATCCTTCATTAAGTGTAACGCTGACTTCATTTGGGGGAGGGATTTCTCATTTTATCAGATTCCCTCAGATCAAGGACTTTGCAACCCACTGTACATCTCTGCTCATGCAAAAGGAGATAGAACTAGGAGATGATGGACCATTTTGTCCAGGAATGGTTGCACACGTGTGTTCATGAGCCTGCACACCCAGGCACACCCAAGCACAAAGGGAAAAAGCATGTCATCACTTCTTAGCAGGGCTTGCTCATTGAAAAGGCTTAGCCGTGAGCTCTGTCATCATGTATAATATCTCCTGAAATGACTTGGAAAACTTTAATTACCTTACTGCCTTATTTTCAGCTCCTGTTATCTTTTGAACTCTTGGAGGATGGGGGCAGGGAGGAGTGATCTAAAGCGGGAGCATTTTCTAAAGAGTCTTTGTCTTTCTGCCCAGGTATTAAGTTGGTGGTGTAACAATCATAGGTACCTTTGGTTCACTTTTCTGGACTCCACCCCTCCCCCTAAGAACCTTCCTGGTCCCTGAATGTGAGCCTGTGTTCTCCTGACCCACCATCCTGCACAGGGGACCTAAAAAGAATGGGCCACAGGAATGCACGTAGAACAGAGCCAGATTGTTTGAGTTGTGTGAAGAAGAAAGCAAAAAAAAAAAAAAAAAAAAAAAAAGAGAGAGAGAGTGAGAGAGAGAGAGGTGGGGAAGGGGAGAAGAAAAACTTCTCTTGTCGGATGAATTTCTCTGGAGATATTTTGAGGATAACACAGTCATTTTTAGGGGGGGGTAAAAATGACAGAGTTGAGTTTGATCCACACAGTGGCGCATAGAGAAAGGTGACATTCGAGAGAACAATTGCAGGGCTGTTTAGTTTCATTTGCTTCTATGAATGAGGCTTAAGAAAAGGTGTCTTTGGATTGCTACTAAAAGTCATCTTCATCATTCCTGCTCTCTCTCTCTCTCTCTCTCTCTCTCTCTCTCTCTCTCTCTCTCTCTCTCTCTCTCTGGTCCCTTATGAAATAAGGGCACACAGGTAATAAACAAAGCACTATAAAAGACCAGATCGAGGCATTCTGTGGGCTCATTCAATGTCTCGAGCAAGCGTTCTGCATCCCACTGCTGGCTTGGAAGTCATCTGGATAGTGGTGGGATTACACTAGACCCCTCTCTCCATTTCTGCAACCTTGGTGAATTGAAAAGGACCATATCCTTGGTCAGGTCCACTATCCCAGATGGCCAAGGGACAGAGAAAAAGGAAGCGAGGTAGACCCCCTTGGGTTTGCCCTGGTGGATTTTGGAACCTCACTTGAACTGTCTGTATCCAGCTTCCTGCCACATTCAGGTAAGTAGCTGCCTAGGCTCAGAGGCTTGTCTGGCAATCCAATCTGTCTATTCCCCAACTTTGACTGAGGATCACCCTGTGATCCTAAATTTCTTTCCTTTTTGCTTTGGGTCTTCGGCATTCATGATCTACTGGCAGAGGAGGGTCCAGGTCCCAGCTAAGAAAAATAATAGGATGATTTTGCAAAGGAATTGTATGGGTCTGGAGCAATCAGAGAGGGCAAGGGGAGAGGACTCATTTGATTTTCAGAATTACTCCACGGTGTATGAATCTGCTTCTCAAGGCAAGCTTTCTTGCCACTGGACTTCTTGTTTCTGGCTAGACCTATGCCTTCTGTGTTCATTTTCCCCGCAATTCTGCTTCGATTTCAATATGCAGCCCAGCATATTGGGGAGTACACAGTGCCTGCCTCTTTGCAAATACGAGAGACGGGAGGTGATGGTTTCCTATAGTGTGTGGGTAGGCAATGCCCTCTTTAAAAGAAAGTTCTCCCATGTGTAGGTGCTGATTAACTGTGCTCCCATAGGCTGAACCTCTTAAGATGAAAAGGGGGATCCCAGAGATTGGGGGCTTTACATCCTCCTCCCTTTGCCCTGCATTTTTTTCCCTTCCCTGGATTATGAGAACCATTCTTAGGAATATAGTCTAGCAATAGACCTTAATGAAATGAGCCCAGTTTTGCAGGGAATACAGCCTTGGTCCCTATGGTTGTATTTGGATAAACATGTTGAGCTGAAAGTCATATACATGCTTCACAGATTTGCTGCACAAAGCCTTCCACATGCCTGCATTGCTTCAGGACAGGTGGTTATATCTGTGCTTGGTTCACGAGGGCCACCCGAAACAACTACAAGTCACCGTCTGTCTTTCTGGCTAAATTCTCTAAGACTGAATTCTCTTATATTTACGTACTATATTTAGTCTTAGGATTTTTGGTGCCTTTTAAAATGATCTGTTTATTAATCTGCATTTTGTAAGTAGAGAAACTATGTCACTGGAGGTTTTATTTACCTTCCAAATGTTACAAAGAAAGTGTTTCTGTTGTTTATTCTGTTGTTTAACTATAATCTCGGACTTTTCAGAGGAGAAACTTTTGTGTGTGTGTGTGTGTGTGTGTGTGTGTGTGTGTGTGTGTGTGTGTGGTAATCATTGGAGTGCACACCGTATCTGTTGTGCACACGCATGACCATCGCTTGCTCTGTTCAGGTGAGTCCATGATTAAAAAGTAGCGAACCTGAAGCATATTGAGTTATTAGGATTTGAGTTATTAACTATAAATTGAGTTATCACTCAGGCCTGGGCTCTGGATTTTTCCAGAGACCTTTCTGACAGCCTCTGTTTTGAGCAACGTGAGGCCAAATGTTACAAAGACACGCTCCTAATTCGTAGGAACGGGGTTACGTTTCCTCCTTCTTAACTGAGGATCCTAGACAACATGCTCGCTTCTCAGGGAGGATCCGTAGATGTTTGCAAACTTCCTTGACTCCTCAGAACACAAAAAAGTGTTTCTTTATGTGCTTGGCTTTGCCGATTTTTTTTTCCTGTGTCTGTGTTTGCTTTTAAGTGACACGGATTTCTCCAGAAATAAGAAAGCTTTTCCTATGACTGTCAAAGAGAAATCTCCTAAACATTTGATATTGACCTCTATGTGACATATTAGGGATTTAGCCATTGTTTGAATAGTGAGGTATTTGAAGAGTTCCCAGGACTGTAGATACTGATTTGAGGAATACAAACCTCGATATTTATTTACACACATAATCTTCTCTCCTGAGCAAAGTTTTCAGAGGTTTTTTTTTTTTTTTTTTTTTTTTTTTTTTTTTTTTTTTGCTCACCTGTCAAAAAGCTTTTCTTAATGTCTCCTTTAATTGATCAGTGACTAATATTTGTTCAATCAATTGATGGCTTCGATATGATAGAACTCTGTCATGTACCTTGGTGTCTTTTAATTACCCTTCATACACTTCTCAATGTGGTTAATCAGTATGGAGGAGGTAGTCTGTAATAAAACTACTTTCTCAGAGATATATATGGGTAGCATAAATAATGCCTATGCCAAGCTCAGGAATAAAATTGAATTCCTTTTCCCTTAACTCCTGAAGAGAGGCTTAAAATGTCCAGCAGGGCTCGTGGTAACACAGTGGTCAAGAGATTATTAATACTGTTAGGCAAAAGGGGGAGAAAGCATGCATTTCCTGAGAGTTTCACAATGAACATTTACTGCCAGTTAAGATCTAGAGCTATTTTCTAACAAGTACTTTGCCTAAACGCTGCTGGGCTGGGTGAATACCAGTGCTGTCTGGCCCTGCACATCTGCCTCTTACAGAATTATGGGGGCACAGGGAGCCGAGGCTCAGACACACGCATTATTTCAGTGTTTCTTTCTCTGCTTATTAGCCTTGTGGGTAAGAGAGGCATTAACCATGGGCCCCGAAGCCTTTGGGAACAGCATGGCAGAATTCAAGAGAACACACAGTCTTGTGTTTGGGGGCTTTAAGAGACTCGAGGTGACTTGGTGCTCCTGAGGATTTGGAGTAGTTTGGCTGATAGCCATGACTGTTGGCTAATAATTGCACTAATCTCTTTTTTTTTCTTTTGGTGGGGGGTTTTCTGTGTTCATTTCCCCCCTGCCCTCTGTCCTCCGGGCAGAGAACAATGGGGGCATTGTGTTTCTGCACCGTTCCATAAGACAGGTCAGGGACTGCTACTGGTGGATGAGGTCTTCGGTGGATGACCCGCAAGATATTAGTCCTAAGCCATCATCAAGGAACCTGAGACCTCACTATTAGAGCTCTGGGTGAATGAGAGGGAAATATTTCATTAGCCGTTTGAACAGTAGCTGGATAGGGATGATCAGATCCGGAGACCTTTGGGGGAGCTGGGCAGGCATAATATACTTCTAGTGAAACCACGCGGCATTTTTAAGATCCAAGAGTGTTCAATGAATTGGAAGCAGATATGATAGATACTTCTTTTTTTAAAAAAAATATTTTATTTATTCATTTTTTTCAAGCAGATAGATACAGAGAGAAGGGGGAGAGAGAGAAGGGGGAGAGAGAGAGAGAGAGAGAGAGAGAGAGAGAACACAAGAGCCACCACCTTGTGGGTCTGGCCTATGTGGGTCCTGGGGAATTGAACCGGGGCCCCAGGCACTGGAGGCAAGTACCTCAACCGCTGAGCCATTTCCCCAGCCCAATAGATACTTCTTTACAGTGATACAGGAGCATGTTTGTATGAAAACCATGCATGTTTTTAAAATTAAAGCCAATCGGTCAGCCCCACTATAAGTAGCTCCAATTAATTACCAGTTTAACCTATGATGAATATACTCTTGGCCTTCTATTTACTGGTTCTTAATCCAATGATTCAATGAAGCCAGGATCAAAAATACCTGAAAAATGTGCATGAATTGAGCATGCAAAGATTTTTTTTCTTATTTTTGTTCCCCAAATAGCACAGCAGAAGAGCTTTATGTGCATGGCATTCACCCGTTTTGAGGTGTCACTGGAGATGCTAACGTGAGAGAGGGAAAGATGTTGTGTAGGCTGTATGCACACATCAGGCCATCTTCTGGAAGGAACTTAAGCTTCCACAGATTTTAGCATCTCTCCAGGGTCTTGGAACCAGTTTCCTGGGGAAACTGAGGGGCACCTGTATCACCTGATGCACAAACTGTTATTTGGACATAACATCGTGATGAGGATGCATACTACCATTTGTTTATTTTTATTTTTAAATTGAATTAATTTACTTAATTGGGCATGTATATGTGTGTGTGTATGTATATATATGGGCTCATGTGTATGTGTGTGTATGTGCTCATGTGTATGTGTGTGTGGGAGAGCACATGTATGTGGAGACCAGGACTGATGCTGAGTATCTTCCTCACACTCCCTCTTATGCTTTGAGACAGAGTTTCACATTGAACCTCACTGATTCAGCTAAACTGATTAGCCAGCAAGTGCCAGATATTCCCCTGTCTCCGCCTTCCCAATGCTGGGATTGTGGTGACTGGCTTTTTACCTGAGTGCTGGGCATCCAGAAACCCTTAACCCAGGGAGCCATGTCCTCAGCCCTACCCAACCATTTAGAAAGTATGTGTTCAGCACAGACCGGGTAGCTGAAGGTTTCTAAGATCCCAGGAGCCGATGAGCACATCAGTATGTCTGTCATGGTCTGTGGTCATTTTCTGTGCTCTCCTGGAAGGGGAGTGAAGCAAATATTCCTCTTAAACTTCCCTGCCCTTGCTATGACTTTTCATGGCAATTGTTCACATGTTAGCCCTGGTACAAGCCATGTCCTTACTCATATAACACTGCAATTGACAAAAGGACATTCTCATTGCTCTGCTTCTTTGTTTCCCAAGAGCCCCAGACAGTCTTTCTTTCTTTCTTTCTTTCTTTCTTTCTTTCTTTCTTTCTTTCTTTCTTTCTT
>PVHP010032644.1:0-20029 GCA_004024765.1 Zapus hudsonius | reverse complement strand
TTTTTTTGGGTTTTTCGAGGTAGGATCTCACTCTAGCCCAGGCTGTCCTGGAATTCACTATGTAGTCTCAGGGTGGCCTTGAACTCACAGCGATCCTCTTACCTCTGCCTCCCGAAGGCATACGCCACCATGCCTGACAAAGCTTCACATTTGTAAAGGATGGGGAAGCAAAACCCAAGAACATATGACAGAGACCAGACAGGCCTGAGAAGTCTAATATATTCACCATTCACCCCTTTTCAGAAACTTGGCTGGTTACTGGTGTAGAACAGAAACTGCTTGTATTATGAGGCTTTTAGACACACAGCTCTGCTAGGAGAAAGACTGCAGCAATGTACCCTGAAGTCCTGGCAGTTGCTGCGTTAGAAATTCAAGTGATATGAATGAACAGGTCCACTCCTCTGCAACTGAGAGACTACTGCTCGCCATGACCCAAGGAAAAGGGAAGGTGACACTTTTAATTGAGAAAAGCACCCACTTTAGAGGCATTAGATCCTCTCTGAGTGGCCCAGGAGCTTTCCTCCTCCCAACAGAGAGTTCTAAGCACAAGAGAGCCATCTTCCACCAGGCCTGTCTGGAGAGATTGTCCATCTCTTGTTCCTTCTTGGGTCCTTCAAAGATTCCTTTTGCCCAGCACACAAGCGGAGGGAGCCCAGTCCTTGTGTTCCCTCCCTCCTGGGATGGCTCTCTTCAGTGGGCATCTAATGGGGCTTTGAGCCTCCTTCTTTGTACGGAGACCCCGGCTCTACCTGTGTGCCCACAGCTCCAAGGGCAGCCTCTGACCCGGGATGCTTGGAAGCCATGTCCCTTCCAAATGAACACATCCCAAAGGGGAGCAAGAACTTTCTGAAGCTGAGCCAGAACTTCTGACTGCTGGGAGAAGGGGCTCCAGCACAAGCAACCCCGCCTTACCTAAATGAGCTAACAACCGGGAAAATTAAAATGACAACACACACAGTCTCCAGAGCATGAGGAACTGATCAGAAACCTGACAGGTGTAGAAAGGAAGATACCACATGTGGCCACTGAGTGCGTAGTGTCCAACCTGAGATATGTTGTGAATATAAGATCCACACTGGGTCCTGAAGACCTCGAACAACAACAGACCAAACATAGAGCTGGGAGTGGGGCGCAGTGGTGCCCAGGAGAATCAGCTACATAGCAAATTCTAGACTAGCCTGGGCTACATGAGATCCTGTCTCAACAAAACAAAATACAAAAGACATACGAAGCCAGGTATGAGGTACACAGCTGTGACCTGGGGACATAGCTCAGCCCAGCACGTGCAAGGTTCCATACGCAGAGAATACAGGATATACCAATGAAGATATGAAATGCCATGTGACTGACTTAACAATGACTGTGTTGCAATGGGAATACTTTGGATATATCCGGTTAAAAATGCCTTAAGAGCTAGGAGTGGGTGGAACCCAGCTCCAACTGAAGTGAGACTCCTGCCGCTGTTCTGAACGACATGACCACTAGGCTGGCTGTAGGAGGCTTTATGTGGCTTGTTTGTAACTTACTCGCTCTTTCCTGCTTTCTTCAGTGAGCTGGGCTCTGTTGCTCAGACGGCTCCCAAACTCCTGATTCAAGTGATCCTGCCTCAGTGTCTTACGGAAGAAAGGACTACAGGCATGTGCCACCTTGAGGGCTAAATGGAATTTCCTTTTTCTTCCCTTTCTTTCTCCCCTGCCCCCAGTTGATCAAATGCGAAACATGCCTGTACCAAGTCCTACCCATAGCCCCTCGAATTGTATTTCTCACTGGTCCCAAAATGGCAATGAAGTGGTTTCCCAGAAATATTTACAAATATTTGCTTTCTGAAAGGCTGAAATCAAAATTGACTGAGAGGCCAGCAGCTGTTGGCAAGCGGTTTCAGGTGAGACCCTGTCCTTCCTACATGCTATCAAAGGAGCACACTGATAACAGACTACCCCTCCCCTTGGAGCAGAGGGTGAGCAGGGCGTGCTGTGCACCCCAGATGCCCGGAGGTCATTTGAGACCCTAGAGAAGGGGAAGGAATGAGCAGTGGCGTTCTTCCTCCAGGCCTTCCTCTTGGACCTGAGATTGGCAGACACTTGGCCACACGCGCCTTTCAGATCTAGATTTCTGAATCTATCCCTCCCCAAAGACACAGGGCACCGAAGCAATCTGCCCGTCCTCTTCTTTTGAGACTCTCAGGCTGGGCCCACTTTCCAAACATCTATGTTTTCATGCACAGTAAGTAAGGCTGCCGGAGTCTTAGCTTGCTTATGGACGGTCAAGAAACCACTGTTTCACCTATGTAAGATGAAGACAGCATCCAGTTAATATCTACCTAGCTAAAATAATGATGATATCAAACACCTAACAGCAAGCTAGCTAAAGTGCTAATGTTATCAAACACCTTACAGGAAGCTAGAAGTTTCTACTTTTTTTTAAAGTGAGGGCGACACCTGCTGGCAAAGGGAAGATACTAACACTGTAAGAAAGCAAATCTTACCAAAACATTTCTAAGACATAATTTTCTGCTTTAAGATGTTTAGGTAAAACAAAAAACAGGGCTAGAGAGATGGCTAAGTGGTTAAGGCACTTGCCTACAAAATCTAATGACCAGAGTTCGATTCCCCAGTACCTACAGAAAGCCAGATGCACAAAAGGGGTGCCCATTCTCAATCTGAATTTCTGCTTGCAAAAAAATTAAAAAAAATTAAAAAAACGGATGTGTTTAAAACACCAATTCTTCATATACTAATATAAAAGATCACCAGGCAGTGCAGTCATGATATGGCCAAATACCTCAGCAAGTCCTTGACCAAGCCACAGTCCAGGCCAGAAGTTCAGACTGTTCCTTCAGGGCACTGAATGATGTGATCTGGGGACCTTTCAAACTCTCATCCCTTTCAGCATCTTTAATATATATATTAAATAATAATTATATATATATTTATTGGGGGGGGGAGTATGGGCACAACAGGGCCTCCTGCTGCTGCAAAGAACTCCAGACACATGTGCCACTCTGCACATCTGGCTTTATGTGGGTGCTCAGAGAGACTGAGCTGCTCCCCTGCCTCCCTAACTTCAGTCTCCCCCTGTGAGGCCAGACGTCCTGTCTGGGGCTGCACCACCACCCATAGCCCCTGAGCCACATCTCCCTTTCTGTGCTGCTACTGTGTGTAGCTCAGAGCTTCAGCCTGGCTTCTGGCCTGCCCAGTACAGTCACAGCCTCAGGGACAGAGAGATGGACACTGCGGTCCATTCACTCACTTCTGGGCCCTGCTGCTGCAGAGTTCTCAACCTAACGTGTATGGCCAAGCTCCAACTGTCACTGTTTAAAATGTCCCCTTGGAGCTAGGGAGATAACTCAGCAGTTAAAAGCACTTACAGGCAAAGCCCTGAGTTCGATTCCCCAATATCCATGTAAAGCCAGACACACAAAGTAGTGCATGCACATGGAACTTGTGTGTAGCAGCAAGAGGCCCAGGTGTGCCATTCACTCTCTCAAATAAATGAATCAAAATAGAAAACGTCTTCTCCACCTCAAGACCTTGGCACCCTAGCTCTCTCTCTCCAAGGTCTGGACTTTGTGGTCTTCTGAGGAAGAAGGGGCTTGTCTCCCTGACAAACATGTCAAGGTGTGCAGCAGCTAGAGCACATGCTGGCCACGGTGCACATGTGTAGTCCTGAAGACCGGAAGCTTCCAGGCATGGCTGTTCCTAAGCCCGTCACAGTAGCAGCGGTGTGGGGGCTCCAGAGTCCTTCCTTGGAGGACTGTAGAATCACTGCCGTGGAAGCCCTCCATCTCCTTCGATGACTTTCTGCCCACTCACGTCCCTGCCATGAGCTCGTTTCTAGTTAAATAGCTAGACTCGTTTCTATACCCTTCAACCCAAATCTGGTCATCAGTAGACTGAGCAGGTGGTACATTCAACTTCTTCATCTACCTTGACTTTATCAGTGGGCGGCACGGGGCAGACGTGCGGCTGTTACAGACATCCTGGGACTCTTCTGGGCCACCATCACTTAGCTCAAGTACACTGACAAGCAGCAGGAGGAGGAGTGGGGCTGCATTTTGAGACGGTGTCTCTGTGGCCAAGGCTGGCTTGACACTCCTGATCTTCCTGCCTCAGCCTCCCCAGTGCTGGGGTTAAAGTACCGCCACACCTGGCTTCAAAGTTACCTTTTATAGGTATGTGCTAACCTAGAGGGACGTTTTAACCACACATCTTAAAATGTCTGACTTCTAAAATCTCGACATACCTCACAAGCCGCTTATGTATTTAAACGGCTCATCATTTACCCTCCAGCTCTACTCACAGGCTATCATTACATCAATGATGTGACGTCAAGACACAGATAGTTTGGTTCTCACGGCTCGTGGCTCTCACAGCCTTGGCTATGTGATGAGTAGACTAAGTGCATCTTTGCTTGAAGTACTCAGCTTTTTTAACCCTTGGTCTTTCTGTTTTTCATTCTAGTCCAGGCTCACTCAGAACTCATTCTGTAGTCCCAGGCAGGACTTGAACTCATGGCAATCCTCCTGCCTCTCAAAGGTATGTACCACCACGCCCGGTTCACCACTGGTTCTTGTAGTGGCTCCCCCAAGGCAGGTCACAGAAACTACAGACACTTTCATCTTCTCCACCTCTCTCATTTGGAGCTGGCCATAAGGGAATTCTCACCAGCCCCCCATTTCTGAAGAGTCCTGCCCTACACGCTGCAGGAGGGTGCTGCACAGAGAGGCTAGGAAGCATGCGCCTCTGCTGCTGTTGCCTTTCTCTGTGGTTGCCCGTGCTCCACCTTACCTGGGCAATGAAGTCTGTAACATGCACTGGGGTGACAGCGCAGCCTGAGAGGGCACTTGGACCTGAGCAGACCTGTCCTGATGTCTTACAGTAAACCTGAGTGCCAGTGGAGCCATGAGGGCGGCAAACAGTCCTAATGTGTAGCCTGCTGCCAGAAGTTCCAGAGACCTGACATGTGAGTGGTCTCAAGTGGGGTGGTTGTAGGGACAGACCAAGCCCTGGACCTGCAGGTGTGACCTGGCTGCTGCTGCAGAACTTCCCGCTTGCTGGTGGCAGCCTGGTGGTCACACACACCTTGGAAGGTACAGCGAGCTATACTACATGGAATGGGAGACAGAGCTTGCTTTTCTGACAGGTGGTATTTTACAGCTAAAGAAAAACATGCTTTTGTGCCCAAACATAGAAATATCTCTCATGCAGATACTACACAACAACAAAAAAGAAAAACCATGTTTTAATTCAAGGCACTTCTGAGCACAAACTCAAAGCCTCTCCCTTTCCTTCCAAGATGAAGCCTTGCTGTGGAGCTCTGGTCTCAGACCCCCAAGAGCTGGGAGTACAGGCATGTACCACAATGCCCACCTCTGGAGGATTTTGTTTTATTAAACATCGGTGTATGTGTACAGTGTGTGGGTGTGCAAGTTTGCAGGTGTGTATGTGTGACAGACAGAGGTCAGTATCAAGTTTGCAGGTGTGTGTGTGTGTGTGTGTGTGTGTGTGTGTGTGTGTGTGTGAGAGAGAGAGAGAGAGAGAGAGAGAGAGAGAGAGAGAGAGAGAGAGAGAGAGAAAGAAAGAGAGGGGGGAGGGAAGCAGAGGTCAGTATGAGGTGTCATCCTCAGTCACTCGCCACCTTATTCTTTGAGTCAAGGTCTCTCACTGAGCTCAGAGCTCAGTGGCTAGGCTTAGACTAAGGGATTCCTTGTCTCCACCTCCCGGTGCTGGGATTACTCCACCTGGCCAGATTTAGAGCTTTTAAAGCATTTTACATAAAATGTACTCAAATCTGCTAATCTGACTGGAGAGTTCTCAGCACACATTCACTGTTCTGGTTCCTATAAGCACACAGCAGCCAGCACTGGGAGGGGCAGGCCTGCCTGCGGTGTTCGCCATAGGCCGAGGGATCCAAAGTTGTGGGCCGACAGCTCTGGATGGTCTATCACCACGGCACTGCTGGGAGCCCATCTCCAAGGAACACAATCTCCACGAACCATCTACTGCTAATGAGAAGTGCTGCTTGCTGGGATTTTCCTGTCTGTGCTACTCAAGTCACTTCTGAAAGGTATTACAATTAAATTGCTACTTTAATTATGTCAAGGCTAAAGGCACAATCTTTTTAATGGTGACCACTAACCAAAGCATCCTCTCAGTAAAAGAACACTGAGGACTGTGTTACTTTTAAGCTGTGTGACCAGTATAGCGCTAACAGCTCCTGGCCTCACTGAACAAACCCTCTGGGCATACCCCAAGGGTACAGAGAGCCCACCAAGAGTTCAGCTGTAGTCTCTCCTGCCTGGCCCCAGCCCCTGAACCCAAGATCAACCACCCTGATATAAGCGAGTTCTGGGATAGGCAGTGCTGCCAGATCTCAGGAAACAGAGGTTTACGTAGACTCAGGTCTCAGAGGCTTCATGTTCTCCTAGGACATGATGATGTCAAATATGCCTTCCGTGGGGCTGTGTGTGTTTTCTGTAGTTGACTAAAAAATCGTAAAACAGCAGATCCTGCAACCTGCCAGAAGAGGGAGCCACTGCAACGCTAGTGATTGAAGGCAGCCGGAGGAGGAAAACCAATCTGGTTCAACAGGCTCTGAAAGCCTGGCATCCTCCCCTGGTGGTCTCGCTCCCACTCTTCACCCTCTGGGGAAACACCACATTCTCCAGCCTTAAGCCTGCTGAGCTGGTTCCCTCAGTACGTGGAGGCCCAATTTCCCTCCTGTCCTGCTCAGGCGTAGCTGGACCTCAACTCAGCACCATCCATGGGTGCCTTCCTTCAGTTATCCCCAGCCTACTTCAGGTCCCTCTGTCCTCTGCTTTCCCTCAACACGCTAATGTCCCGCCCAGGCTTGCTTGAGATCTGTGAGCAGTGGATAGTGCATTTCTAGTCATCCCTACAGAACCAGTGTGCCAAATAGGTGTTCAATGAGTATCAGCAGGGCAGAAAGATGAGCTCAGCCCATCTCCATCTGTGTCTGTTCTAGCAACTGCCCCACCACCAAGCTGACACCTGGAGCCGGAATCATGTGTTGATCTAACTGCCCTCCCACAGTCCCCTCTGCCACCTACAACTCTGCAAAGGTTCCACAGGCGGGTTCAGGAGAGCCTAGCTATCGCCAGTCTTCACGAGGACTCAAGGCATCACTTCTTTAGTTTCAACTCCGTTTTTGGTAGGGCAGGATAGTGTGAGAGCTCCATCTTAATAGCCTAACAGTTGGGTTTGGGATGACTGGGACAAGGTACCCCTTTGTGTCCTTGTTTTCACTGCAAACCCCAGACATGGCCAGAGGCGTGGTCCAGCTTTACTAGCTCCACTGTTTCCTTCTCGTCAACATTCTCCTTGTCCAGTTTTCTTATTAATAAATAAATTAATTAATTTATGTGCTTGCAAGTAGAGAGACACAGACAGACAGACAGACAGACAGACAGAATTGGCATGCCAGGGCCTCTTGCCAACACAAATGAACTCCAGATACATGTGCCACTTTGTGTATCTGGCTTACATGGGTACTGAGTACTGGGCGCCAGGCTTTGCAGGCAAGCTCTTTGACTACTAAGCTATCTCTCCAGCCCCACACTTATTTTTAAAAGCAGGCAATTTTCCTCTTCTTATCAAGATACAAATATTTGATGAAAAAATGACCAAACTTTCTTTTTTCTGAGATCAGGTCTTGCTCTTTGCCCAGACTGACCTCAAAATCACATTGATCCTACCTCAGCCTCCCAAATGCTGGGATTAAAGGCGTGCACCACCACGCCCGGGTAGAAAGCATGACATAAATAAGTCACAATACCTAGAAGACTTTCTATCTCTTCCTACTAAAACACATTTGAGATACCTAATAGGCACGAACTGTTAACTAATGAACTACTAAATTCCAGACAGTAAAATGTGACAAATGCAATAAAACAAACAAAATGTTGTCAAGATCTTTGGCAGTCTGTGCTCTGGGATCACGTTGCAAGTCACTGCACACACAGGAAGAGGAGAATGCAGAGCTGTGCAAAGCCAGGCTATACTGCTGAGCCTTCCTGCCCAACCCCAGAGGCCAAGTGCACATCACAAAAGCAGCAACTCAATCAAGAAGACACGGGCAGCGATGCTCAACACCAGAGCATCAGGAAAATCTAAGGAGACCATACAGACACCCACACACTGCGCAGAGCGGCTGGTGTCGAAGGAAATCACGCCATGAGCTGCAAGAATGCATGAGTGACCCAGTAGGAGCACTCTGGAAAGGAGGATGAGCTGTCATATGATAAAGCCATTCTACTCTGTGCATATGCCCCATCCAAGTACAGCCCACACGGAGACCTGAATGTTCATGGAAGTTTTATTCATAACTGCTGAGAAACAGAAAGAAAGGTGGGTATGCAATTTGTTGGCTCACCTAAAACATGACAAGGACAAAGAAAAGGAACAAACTAGTGACACACATAGCATGGCCGGTCTGCAAAAGGTTCTTCCAAGACCACATGTGATATGGTTCTGTTTGTTATACAACAGCCTAGAAAGAACGACGTTCATAGTGGCAGAAGCAAGTCTCAGTGTCTGCCAGGGAGAGGTGGGTGAGAAGGACACAGAGACTCTTGGGGGTGCTGGGCGTCACCTTGAAACTGGCAAGGGTGTCACAGGTGTGCACGTGCTCACAGGGAGCACGCTGTCCTCTTCAGAAAAGCTGTCACGCACACACAACTGGAATATAATCCAGCCTCAGAAAGTAGACTGTCAGCTTCCTTCACAGGAAGAACCCTGGGAAGTGCCTGAATGTTGACATCTCAGCCACACATCAGCCCCAGTGGAGAAGCGCACCTGCTTTCTCAGAGCTCAGCAGAGCCCACAAAGATGCCCTAGAACAAAGCACGGCTGCTGGAACCTTTGCTGCCTCTGACCTTATTCCCAGAATTTAATATCCATGTAAGCCATTTAGAGGCTGCAGGTATGCAATGTCTTTATCATTTTTAATTGTCTATGTATTTTAAAATACCTCCCATCTTAACATTTACCTTAACAGTTTCTTTTCTTCCTATGGGAAAATATTAATACATTCTATCTTCCCCCTAGGATTTCATCAAATTAAAACAATTCCTTTAAACATAGATTAACAGAGCCAAAGAAAAACAAGTCTAATGTTTAAAAAAATCTAGGTAAGATCATCCCCTAAAGAGTCTCACATAAATAACCCTGGGATCTCTTAGCCTCGCTGAAAATCCCAAGTGTCTAAGCTTCTTCCAACAGTTAACAGTCACCCTGGTGAGACACAGGCCCACGCCTCCAGCTGCTGCACAGATAGAAAAACACACATCTGACAACCAACCAGAAGATGGAGGCTCTAATTCTGCCTGCCACTAACTAACTGTCAGACCTGGCACAGATCACTTAACTTCTTTGGGTGGCGTTTCTTCACCCAACACATAGGACCTGAATAATCTCAAAGGAGCCTTTGGGTGCTCAGATTTTATTAATTTTGTAGACAAAGTGTCACATTCTATAAATAAAGCACATATTGACGAGCCTGGTGAGCTGACTTCAGCTTCTGCCTATAGGAAGCACATTCCAAATAAATAACTGGCCTAGCTTAGTGGAAATGAGTGCGAATCCATGTGAAGCTGAAGATTCCGGAAGGCTGATTCAGCTACCCTGTGCCTCAGGAAAGCAGAGTGGATGCTTTGTAACACGAGGTGCTGACTATACAGGAAGACCATGAAAGACAGACGGACTGCAGCTACTGACTGCCCAGCACACAGATGAGCCACGTGTGGCTCTCATTTGTTTGTGGCTATATCTGACCATAGCATCAGGACACCTCAATTCTCAGAGTTCTTCATCCACACTGAGCACAAGCTTTCCTAGGAACACATCACACTTGGGCTACCTTGTGACTGAAACAAGGTTTTGAAATACCATGGTTTCCAGTGGTTTACACTATTAACAGAGCACAGAAAAGGTTTTTTGAAAATCAAAAATGACAAACTGAATGCCTGGGAACGTGTCATGAGGTTGGGAGCCAAGGATAGTTGGGGTTAATTGCCTCTCTAGTCACCGATGCTGAGATGATGTCCAGCAGCCCTGACCCAGCCTACTTTGCTTAGGATCAGTCTGTCAGGGAAGGGTAAAAGGGCTTAGTGCAGATCTCCATGCAGATGTTGGGGAGTCACGGAGCCTGGAGATTTACATGGATGGTAATGAGATGCAAAAGAGAGCTAATAAACACTCACTGATAAACATAGCAGGACAGAGGGTTTTCTTTTTTTAGCTTGGGGTTTGTTATCTGTTTATTTGGGTTTATTTTATTTTGTTCTTTTCTTATTCTATCTATCTATCTATCTATCTATCTATCTATCTATCTATCTATTTATTTATTTGCAAACAGAGGGAGACAGAAGAGAGACAAAGAGAATGGGCGTGCCAGGCCTCTAGCCACTGCAAAGGAACTCCAGAGACATGTGCCATTTTGGGCATCTGGCTTTATATGGGTACTGGGGAATCGAAGTGGGGTTTATTAGGCTTTGTGGGCAAGCACCTTAACTGCTGAGCCATCTCTCCAACCCTCTTTTTTCTTTCAGGAGAAAGCCTGCGGGACACAGGCAGTGCAGCACTCCCCACAACCCACCCTTGCCTGAAGCTTCAAGAGAGCATGACCTCCACAAATCACAGGTTAGAGCTCGAGAAACAGCCAAGGACAACATTCCTACTATAGTTCTGATTCTGCCAAGCAGACTTTCTAGAAACCTTCCCTAAGTTCATGGAGGAGTGGGAAGTAGTGCATCTTCTATTACACTGTTTCCCCAAAAGATCGGGTCTTAGTTAGGCTGACTTCTGTATTGGTTTGTCAACTTCATGGTCATAGCAGATACAAAACGGAAGTTGAGCACACTTACTGCTACAATGAAGACTGACCCGTGGAGACCAGGAACACTCTGTGGAAGGCAGAAGGGGTGTGTGTGTGCGCACACACGTGTGTAATACAGAGTGCTTGGAAAATGTTTAAAATAAGAGATTTAAAGAGGCTAAAGTTTCACTTTTTGAGAAAACAAGGCAGACAAAGGGCTAACTGGGGAGACAGCTTTCCTCACGGTGCTAATCGAGAGGTGGGGGACATCACAGAACAAAAAAGTTACTGATAGTCCGGGCGTGGTGGCGCACGCCTTTAATCCCAGCACTCCGGAGGCAGAGGTAGGAGGATTGCTGTGAGTTCAAGGCCACCCTGAGACTCCATAGTGAATTCCAGGTCAGCTTGGGCTAGAGCGAGACCCTACCTCGGGGAAAAAAAAAAAAAGTTACTGATAGATTTTGTCTAGCCTAGCTAATAATTATCAAAACCAAAGCATTCAAATTCTTTTTTCAAACACAGGCTCAATGGATTCTACCATCTCACCATAACTGCAGCCTCTCAGGGGACTCACATCTTCAACTTGCTCCAATTGCTCAACCCTTTGTGCACTTAAGTAACTCAGAGTCAGAGCGTGAGTGACTCTGCCACCTACCAACCCTGTGGCCCGGGTGCAATGCTTCCTGACACAGCAGTACTGCTTGCAGCTCTGTGGGAGATATCATCAACAGGGGGGAACAGCAGTGGACCTTGCAAGCCTTAAGACTGGCAGCCAGGCTAAATGTGCCCACTGGGCAATAGTGGCATGTCTGTTATGGGGGAAAACCAACTGCTCTCTAATTGGACTGGAGGCCTGCTCCACGGGAGGGAAAGCATGCCTGGTACTAAAGACCTGGTCAAAAGTCTAGCGGGGGAGGTCATGAGTCCTAGGGGAGTAATGCCTGCTGGTGTCTGGCTAAATGCATGTAATTATACCAACCAAACTGCCTTATAAGTACTTTTCTTTTAGTGATCATAACATATAATAATGTTTCTTTTTTTAAATTTTTTTAATTTTTATTTTTTGGTTTTTTGAGGTAGGGTCTCACTCTAGTCAAGGCTGACCTGGAATTCACTCTGTAGTCTCAGGCTGGCCTCAAACTCACTGCGATCCTCCTACCTCTGCCTCCCGAGTGCTAGGATTAAAGGCATGCGCCACCACGCCCGGCTATAATAATGTTTCTTTTGGCTAGAGAAGCTTCTCTTTCTCAGATGGTGGTGACCACTGAAATAACTCCGCAAAGCAGACTCAAAGACCCAGCACAAACTGATGCCATCATAACAAGTACCCCTCCCCCCAAAATAGAAACTAACTTACCTTTGGTTTTTTGATCAGCAGCCTGGGACAGGGATGGAGAAAAGAGAAAGTTTTTAGGAATAATCATTTGTACAAGTCATGTATCTACCAGAGTTTACAAGCAGACTTTTTTTTTTTTTTTTTGGTTTTTCGAGGTAGGGTCTCCCTCTAGCCCAGGCTGACCTGGAATTCACTATGTAGTCTCAGGGTGGCCTTGAACTCACGGCAATCCTCCTACCTCTGCCTCCCGAGTGCTGGGATTAAAGGCGTGCGCCACCACGCCGGGTTACAAGCAGACTTTTAATACTGGTTTTAAAATAAATGTTTTTTTAAATAAAGATTTTTAGAACAACCTTTTTCTTGGCTAAGTTACTATAATTGCTGGGGAAAATATCCATTTGTCTACATGCTGTACAGTCCATGCCAAAAACATTCTTTCGTAGCTCATTTGTGCTCCATATTTTCCTAAAAGGCCTGCAATTTAAACTCACAAAACGCAATAAATTAGGCAAGAACAAAGATGAATGGTGTAACCTGGTTTGTTACACTAAATAAAATTCAAATTCAAGACTTACAGAACTTCTAATTTTTAGCATTTAAAAATGGGATTTGTAAAGAATATTTACCAAAACTGTAAAAATTACCTGTAGCTTTTCTAGCAAGATGGATTTAATAGCCATGGCCCTCTCGAGGCTGGAGAGCTTCTGCCAGGCTCTTCAAGGACACTGTGCCTGCTGCTGGCAGACCATGCTCGCTTTGCTAGCACACTATCTATTATTCACTAATTACAGATTTAGCATATTGATTTAAAGCAGTAATGGAATAAAACCTGGCAAATGAGACATGCGATTACAGAGACAATGAAGTTAGGAACTCAGCCAAACCTTTTTCTGAGCACCTTCCTTCTTTTTCTTTTCTTCCTGCTTTTTCTTTTTCTTTTCTTCCATCAAACGTTCCTCTTCTTGTGTTTCTAGTTCTTTCTCCCTGTTAAAGAAGAAAGTGAGGTTGGTATGATAGCTGGTTTTTTGTTTTTTTTTTTTTGGTTTTTTGAGGTAGGGTCTCTCCTGCTGTGGCACTGTGGGGTCAGGGTGGTGGCTCCAGGCACCTCTGCAGCTCTGGTATGTCATCCCCAGGCCCTCACAGATACTGCACTCAGTCTTCCTGCGGCCAGTCCCCCTCCCCACTTGTCTCTGCTGGTCCTCTCAGTGGACACTGGGTGCTAAGGTCTGCTGCCCAGATACCCAGCCCACATATCCAGCCATCAAAATGCCCCAGAGGGTCACATGGAACTCCTTCCCTGTGGGTGCACAGGCAACTGGCCACAGCTCAGAGCGAGCCAGCCCTGGGCGGCTCCCGCCACACTGCTGCTTCTTAGCCTTCTGTCCACAGGGCTGTCATTGGGGCTCAGTCCTCTCTACCTCAGCATGCTCCTGGCTCCTGTACCCAGACTAACAGGTGGAAGAAGTGTTTAATGGACGAGCAGGGGCAGAGCACCATTATCCACTCATGAGGGCTGCTGTGAGCTGAATCATTTTATGGTTTTAAGTTTATATGCAGCTACCTAAAGAATTTAACACAGCTTAAACTGCTATGGCGGCGTGAGGGTGTTTTTCATATTCCTTCAAAACAATGGTTCTCACGTCTCAGTTGCCCATCAGGATCAACCAGCTTTAGAAACTCCCAAGGACAAAGCTGCAACCCCTCTGGATGACCTGAGAACAGAGGCAACAACTTAGTGAGAACCTGAGCAGTTCTTAAAGCTTCCAGACGATTCCACGTAGCCAAGGTGGCCTGCATGCTGGCACTGGTCATCTCAAGAGGACACGATTGCTCCAGGGGACACTAAGCAATCTGTACACAGCGGTCTCCACAGTACAGGGGCCCCGAGAGAGTGAGGGTGCGTTCCCACGCACAGTGGGAAGAAACAACCAATGACAGCAGGTCACTGCACTGTCAGACTTCAGTCTCCATACAGCATGAGACCCTTGAATGATCTTCAGGGAGGAAATGTAATAAAGTGGATAGGTACAGGCTGTATTTTAAAGAGATATTCAATAAAAGGGAGGATAAAATGATTTCTGCTTAATTCTATTCATCTGCAAATTAAGTTAGACACAGCTATTCCTTAGCAGCAAAGATATTACTGTCTGAAGAAAATAAAGTTTGTCAATAAAGACCTCCACAGCCATGTGCAGGCTTATGTTCAAACGACAAAGCAGAATTCAGGGGCTGGCTCTTGGTAAAGTTTCGTCCAGCTCCCCTGGTGAGCCCTGTTTCTAACCAGTGTAGAAGTTTGGCCAGTTGCCATTATTAAAGACTAATATCTAATCGCGCTTTCACTTTATGACACACAAAGTGAGCAAAGATGGATAACGAAGGTGCCTCCTTTTCCTGTGTTAAGGGCTCAAACTCTCGGACAGCTTGAAGAAATGCTCTTTCTAGGGCTAGGAGTGTAGCTCAGTGGAGGCATGCATGCTTGCCCTAGCATGTTCAACCCTCAGTACCTCCTACCCAACCCCCAGAAACACAGTTCTCTAAGTGGGTATGGTGGCGTGCACCTGTGCCCAGCACATGAGGCTCCAGCAGGAAGGTCTTGAAGAGAGGCTGGCATGGGAAACTTAATGAGTCTTAAACCAAACCTAACCTCTTCTTTATGGCTACAGACCTATCTTTTAAACTAATGAATCTGAGTATGCTCTTCCCTCTCTTCCGTGCTCTCTCCTGACTCTCATAAACAGATGGGTTGGTCACTCTTCTTGGTGGTCTGTAATGACAGCTGAGGATCTGGATCACCATCACCCTTGTCACTACTTTCACAGGAGTGAGGAAGCACCTGCTCTCTGGATTTATAACTGTTCTCCGAACCTTACGATGTGATGCGTGGAGTCACTTGCTTACTTTAAAAAAAAATATTTTATTTATTCTTTCTTTAAATCTTTTTTTAATATTTTATTCATTTTCAAGCAGAGAAATACAGAGAGAGAGAGAGAGAGAGAGAGAGAGAGAGAGAGCGAGCGAGCGCGCACCAGGGCCACAACCTTGTGGGTCTGGCATATGCGGGTCCTGGGGAATTGAACCCAGGGCCTTAGACACTGAAGGAAAGGGCCTTAACCTCTGAGCCATCTCTCCAGCCCTCACTTGCTTACTTTTAAAGACAGGGTCTTGGGTAGCCCAAACTCAACTACAAGGATGAGAATGGCCTTGATCCCCCAGATTGTCCCACCTCCACCCCCAGAGAGCTGGGATGCCAAGGGTGCGAGGCACATTTCTACAGCCTTCTGACCTGCTCCATTCAGCTAGAGCTGACAGCCTCGAGCTGCACCTATAGGTTAAAAGTTTATAAATTTCTGCTAAAATGTTACAATGTACAGCCCAGTAGTGTATTATTCACACTGTTGTCCAAACTGATCTCCTCACCTTGCAAAGCACAAGCCCTGTTCCTTATTAAAAACCCCATTTCAGGCTGGAGAGATGGCTCAGCAGTTAAGGTACTTGCTTGTAAAGCCCAAGGACCTGGTTTTGATTCCCCAGTACCCACGTAAAGCCAGATGCACAAGGTAGTGCATGCATCTGGAATTCATTTGCAGAGGCTGGTGTGCCTATTCCTTCTCACTCTTTCAAATAAATAAAAAAATATTTTAAAATCCCGTTTCTGAGAGCTAGAGAGATGGCCCGGTGGTCAAGGTGCTTGCCTGCAGAGGTTCCATGTCCTAGCACCCACATAAAGTAGATGTACAAAGTGGCACATATGTCTGGAGTGTGCATTGGTCTGGAGGCCCTGGCACACACACTCTCTCTCTCCCCTTGCAAATAAATAAATAAAAATCTAAAAACAAACAAACAGAAAACCCTAACCATTTCCATTTCATCAAGCAGACCTTGATGAGAGTCACTATGGAGTCCAGGAAAGACACAAGTGGCCAGCATCTTGTGAGGGTGCTCAGCAGGGAAAGGGCTCTGTGGTTAAAGAAGTTTGCTTGCAAAGCCTGCGGACCAGGTAAAGCTGGATGCAAGTGTATCTGTGATCAGATGAACCTGCAACCATGGGAGGAAGATCCAGGAGAATCTGAGGCTCAGCTGCCAGCTAGGCTGGTGGTCTGCTCATTTGCAGCAGCTAGAAACCCTCTCTCCAAGAAGGCAGGAGAACAGCACAGGCACCCTGAGGCTGTGCTCTGAAGACCTTAGACACACATCAATTTAAAAAAGTGAAAACTCTAGTCCCCTCTCCTAGCCTCTGGCAACCACCATTGTACGGTTTTTGTTGTGTTTCATGACATTAACTAGTTCACTCAGCTTGGCTCCACAGGTTCCCTCATGAGTTCCTACTGCTCCTAGTAGTCCATGCTTGGTTCTGACACTTCAGTGTCTTTTCTGCCCATTACCTGTGTGCGGTACTTGGGCACAGATGCTTTCAACTTGGGCACACTTCTGTTCCCTGCCCCCATCTAGAGTCTGCACAGGGAGGCAGGCACCATGAGCTTGGTTTCTGAGCCAGAGTCTTGTTCCATATTTCAGTCTTGCCTGGTCCTCCCAACTGTCCTGTCTCAGCCTCCTCCTGGTGCTGGGATTCCAGGACGAGGTACCGTGCCCTGAACTGGCTCTCTAATGGCTTGAAAATAGCTTCCTTTCTTTTCTTGAGAGTGGGTCTCATTGTGTAGTTCAGGCTTGCCTTAAACTTGTCATCCTCCTGCCTCGGCCTCCCAGAGGCTGGGAATCTTGGCAGGCACCATCATGCCTTCCTTCAGTTTTTTTTCTTTTTCTTTTTTTTTTTTGGTTTTTCGAGGTAGGGTCTCATTCTAGTCCAGGCTGACCTGGAATTCACTATGTAGTCTCAGGGTGGCCTTGAACTCAAGGAGATCCTCCCGAGTGCTGTGATTAAAGGTGTGCACCACCATGCCCAACTTTCCTTCAGTTTACTAAACCTCCTTAATCTCTCATGCATAACTTATTTTGTTTACACTTTCTCCTATCTTTTCTGTGCTTGGATCACCAAGGTCTTCCAAACCTCCTACTGGATTTCTTATTCCATGATATTTAAAAACTCAAGTACCTTCCTGCTTTCTTGAATGATCTGTTTCCCCAACCCCTTGTTCCGGATGGTGGATGTAAAGCCTCTATTCCAGCTGCAGACACAAGGTCTTCTGTCTTCTGCGCTATCCCTCTCTCCTCCACACTTGCCTTCCCGTGGACTCCCTCTGGTCTGAAGTGCTGTGTGTGCATGAGTGAACTTGTTCCACAGTGGACTCTGGCTAGAGCACCATCAGGGCATTCTCAAACACCAACGCATGTCATTTCTTCCTGATCACCAGGCACTTCACTCTACTAGACCCCAACTGCTCGGGATCGCTCGAAGCCTTATCCCTGTTTCCACGGTACTTAGTTTGCCTTTGTATACACGGCTGTTTGTATGTGGGTGAGCCACGTGTGTACATGCATGTGGAGGCCAGAGGAAAACCTCAGGTACCATCTTCAGGAACACCACCCACCATCTCTGAAACAGGCTCTCTCACTGGCCTGGAGCTCACGATTAGACTGTACTGACTGGCCAGTCTTCACCTCCCCAGGGCTAGGGTTACCACATCACCACACCCAGCATTTTAGGTGAGTGTTGGGGACTAACTGAACTCAGGTCCTGGTGCTTAAGAAGCAAGTACTCAACTAACTGAGCTATCTCCCCAGCTCAATTGTGTTTTTTTTTTTCCAAATTACATTTAAATACATGATCATGTTTGATTTTTTTTAAAGCATAAGCTTTGCCTTCATTGTCTAATTTTCTTGGCTTCCCTTTACCCATTCTTTCTATTCCCCACATCCTCAACTGTCCACTTCCCCCACCTCCAGGTAACTCATGTTAATCACCTAGTTGTGATCCATCTGTTTCTGTCCACACTCATGTAATTATATGAAAACAACATTTGTACTTTTGCAAAGGATTTTATTTGATCACTGGTTTGTAACCCTAGGATCAGGCTACATACATGTTTCTGCATCTTGCTTTTCTCATTCATGTTTGTTGAAAGCATCTCCTTTCCCTCCCCAACTGACAATCATATCTGCTTTAAAAATTCTTTTAATTTATTTGCAAGCAAAGACACAGAGAGAGAGAGAAAGAGAGAGAGAGAGAGAGAGAGAGAGAGAGAGAGAGAGAGAGAGAGAGAGAGATAAAGAAATAAAGAATGGGCACGCCACAGCAAATGAGCTCCAGATGCATATGCCACTTTGCGCATCTGGCTTTACATGGGTACTGAGGAATTGAACCCGGTCCTTGGGCTTTTCAGGCAAGCACCTTAACCACTGAACCATCTCTCCAGCCCAAATCTGCTTTTTGATGGCTCCATGCTACACGGTGGTGTGAGTGTAGTCAGTGTGCTCGCTCATTCCTCCATTCACACATGCCCACTAAATTTCCAGTTCATTGTTCCCACACAGCACCCCAGCTTGCCCGTTGGCTTCTCTGTGTGACGGATGTACAGCAGGGACACCAGGGAAGGAGGTCTGAGAAGGGGCCCACCATCTGGGCCCAGGCCCAATTGGACATAAAGTACCCATGAGACATATTGTGTGGTTGGGGCTCTCGTCTGAGTTTTATTGGAGAAACCTGGGCTTTCAGTGCACAATAGGCCAGCATTCGCGGGGTCAGGAAGGTGGGATTGGGGCAGAGAGCAAGATTCATGTTCTGGAGGGGCTGTGGGTGAGTCCACAGGCCTCTGCAGCATCATCTCTGTGTTCTGAAACTACATTTCCCCAGAAAACAGAATTGTGTAGATAGACAAAATGATGGAGGCAGACAGTGGATTCAACCACCTGGAGCAAAACTAACCTAGAAGGAAAATGCGCCACATTCCTGTTCTCTCTGTTCATCAACTGCCCCATATGTAAAACAGGACCCATTACAATTGGGTCTGTGTTTGCCTCTGAGGTTTAGTATACCAAACCAATACTTCCTCATCCTGAGTTTCATCTGTATGACACACAACAACCCACATCCTGCATAGACACCAATGTCACTTAGCTCATTTTGTAAGTGCAAGAGGGCACAGGTTATATGCCATCATTCACAAAATCTGGTTGATCCAGTAAGAATTTCTTTGCAGTGTTTAGGCTAGGAAGGGCTGGTAAATGTTATCAAACAAAATAAAAAGAGAAGGGGAAGGAAGTGGTATCTTGTCTTGAAGGCTTTTAAGTTATCCAACACAAGTCTAAATACTGCTAAGCGCAGGAATAGCTGCAAGAAAGGTAAAAACAACAACAACAACAAAAAAAAAAACAAAACAGTATACTTCATACTTGATAGACTAGGAAATGATGCCCTTGGGTCTGGAGTCACAGGACGGGGTTCTGTAGCAAGGTCCAGAGTAACAGTGCTCAGAACTCTTGGGCCACTTGGTACAACAGCAGCAGCACTAAGAATGAAAGAAGCCATGTGTCACATGGCTGATGACAGGATCGAGAGCGGGAGGAAGTGTCTTACTTGAGGACAAGTGGGACTCTTCCATTCCATAAAACCCTTTCCTCTTGAGTGTGGGAGGGATCTGTGACTTCTAACCATCAGAACATGGCAAAGGTGCCTGCCACTCCCTTAAGTGACAGAAGCTTCATTCAAGCAGACTGGCTTTCCAGAGTGCCCTCTAGATCAGGGCTTTGAAGACACAAGCAACTAATAATAAGTTACTATAAGGGAGTGAATTCTGTCTGCCAATGGCCTGGGGGGGGGTCAGGGGGAAGATCCAGTCCTGCCCTGGCTATAGTCTTCTGACACCCAGAAACTGTGAAATACTTAGCAGGTATCCAGGAGCTCATGGCTTGTCACAAAGCATGGAAAAGTAGACTGGATGGCCAGAAGGGAGGAAGCATCATACA
>PVHP010032643.1:0-19797 GCA_004024765.1 Zapus hudsonius | reverse complement strand
GTTTCCCATTGTCCAGAGAGAGAAGGCGAGCAAAATGCATATTCCATCAGGAGCATGGCCCCATCGCTTGTTTTCTGGGGCCTCTATGCAGGACGTATTTACGCACACGCATGGATGCATGCAACACACATACTCAGATATTAGGTATGAGAGCCACCAGTTTCAACGGCGGTCTACCGTGTGTCTAGCACTGGGTTCAGGTTAGTGAGGCCGCACAGAAATATACAGTTCAAGCCGGGCGTGGTGGCGCATGCCTTTAATCCCAGCACTTGGGAGGCAGAGGTAGGAGGATCGCCATGAGTTCAAGGCCACCCTGAGACTACATAGTGAATTCCAGGTCAGCCTAGGCTAGGGTGAGACCCTACCTCGGACAAAAAAACAAAAACAAACAAAAACAACAAAAAAAAACCGATGTGGTGGAGGGCTGGGAAGATGGCTCAGCAGTTCAAATGCTTGCCTGCAAAGCCTAACAACCAGGGTTCAGTTCCCCAGTACCCAGATGTACGAAGAGATGCGTTTATCTGGAGTTCATTTGCAGTGGCTGGAAGCCCTGGCACACTCATACACACTCTTACATACTCTCTCTCTGCTTGCAAATAAATAAATAAGATATTCTAAAAATAATGTGGTACCCTGTGGGACCAAGGTTCAGAGGCCATTTTCTGGGTTAGGAGTGATTGCACTGGTCTGGAAAGAGTAGAACCTTAAAAAAGGGAAGGAAGGTTTCCTAGTAGGGACTTAGAGGGGCCTAGGATCAGGGTATGAATGAGCTGGCAGAGCTTGGTAGAGAGCTAAGACTTTGCATGTGGCTGGATGTGAACTTAGAGGCCAGGCACATGAGTTCAGACTCAACTATGAACTCCTGAGCAGAGAAGCATGTGCATTGTGATCCAGGGAGATGCAGACAGGCCAGACTCCCAGGAGCCTTCCTGTCACTGGGACTGGGAACCAAATGTGCACCAATGCCCAGGCCCTGCTCCTGAGCTGGTAGCTTCCATGGGTGGATGGTTGGACACCCAAAAAGTGCCAGAGTCCTGGTGACCTCCTCGAACAGGCCCCCCATCTTGGTGCTGGAGCTAGTCGTTCTCTTACTTCCGGCATCAGGCTTCACCAGCTTCTGTAGAGCGAGGGCAGCTTTGGTCAGGTCACTGTTTGGGCAATATCCCTCCTATTCCTCCAGCTTCCCTCAGAGGCCTGACATCCTGCCTGACAGCCCAGACTTGCCTAGCAGAGGAGAAAGTGTTGAGTCATGCCTGGAACCCACCAAGGGAATCCAGAAGCATCTTGGGAGAATGACCTAAAGTCATACATCTAGATGCTTCTACATATAAGCTCAAGGTGAGATGAACTTTCTAAAACACACAGGCCAGTTCTGTGCTCTATAAAGAGCCTGGACACCTCCTGTCTCAGACTGCCCCCTGGCTCTTTAGGTGGATCTGGTCAGGTCATAGGAAGTGCATTCTGGCAGCTGTCTTGGGAAGGCTGTTAGGTCAAGACCTTGGTAAGGGTTTCTGGCATGGCACAACCAGAGAAAGGGTCTGCCAGGTCTCTTAGATCTGTCTGCTGCACCAGCTTGGTGCCCAGAACAGGGGCAGTTTAAACGTAAGAAGTGCTGATCTGTTCCCAGTATTGACTGGGGGTGGGACAGCCAGAGTGAGGCAGCTGGGTCAATCCTTCTCAGGCTCGTGGGGGAGGCCAGGCTTGGGTCAGCCTGTCACACTGGCCAACCCTTCACAGGCTGAGATCATCACCCTCTAGTCTCAATGGCAGCCCCCACCCCCAGCTGAGCTCACTACCCTGGCCTGCTGGGGAACATTGTTGTCTCCCGGGCCCCTCCCCGGACTCAATGAGCTGTTTGTTGGCACATCCGGTAAGGGTAAGGGAGGGAGGGCATGGGGCGCCCATACACAATGGGGATTCCGTCCATTCTGAGGTGGCTGAGGGAGCCAGGCTGGCTTTGTCCAGGGGACTCTCATTCCCACCATTTAGGAGCCGGAACATCAGGCGGAAGGCCCTGTATAAGAACAACAATGTCGTCACCCTGTCTGTAAGGAAGGGTATTGCAGCCAGGTCTCCTAGGGACTCAGGAGACCCATGCCTGGACATTTGCAGCAAAGGGCACCTAGGGCGGGTCCTGGAGCCAAAGCAGTGCCTCAGATCTGAGTGAGACTCAAGCAGGTGGATGGTACCCCTCACCTGCCTGCAAGCCCATCTGCATTTGAGTGGGCACCCGACACCCCCAAATGTGCTCAGCTCTTCAGCGAGCTAACGTGAGCACCAAGGTGTAGCAGCATTGAATATCTTCTATATGCCACGGAGGGGCTGAGTTAGGGACAGTCTGACGGACAGGCCTCCGGCCCCACCAGCCTGCCCCCTTCGGAAATAGCACTGGCCACTCAGACAACGTGTTTATTTTCCAGCAGTGGGGGAGGGGGAACAGGACGTCACTGTGTTTCCCTCCTGCCTGGTGCTGCAGTGGTTCTCACAGTCTGGGCATTGATGACATCACCAGCCTTTCCTCCTCAGCCCGGACCTCCTTGCTTCCCCCTTCCCACCTGAGTCCTGGCCAGGCCACAAAGTTCCAAAGCTCCTGCTTCCTGCGTGGGCACTCCTGGAGTGGGTGGGGGGGCAGTGAACTGGACAGGCCCCTCCTCTACTTACTACCCTGGCATACAGGCTGAACTCAGGAATAGACCCTCTGAGCTCACCTAGACCACTGATGTCCTACCCAGGGCATGCTTCCAGGGCGATGCTGGCCCTTTAAGGGTCTTGGGAAGCCAGAACAACAGGAAATCCAAACGGCCTCATTAGGCAGCTCCAAGCTCAGCACAGTAATTAGTGCCCTGAAAACAAAATGAGGAAAAGCAGGTGGTGGTGTCCCCCCCCATTTCTGGTGCCCCGGGCATGGCCTGTTAGTACCCATGGCTAGGCAGCTGGGACTAGACCCCCTCCTCTTAGACCCCCTCTCTCTAAGTAAACTCCTGAGGCCTATTCCCACTGCCCAGGCCAAGGGTCAGGGACTAAGTGATGTCTCCCTGGAAAGACAGAAGCCCAGGGGACTTGTGCTGGGACTTCCCCTCTCCCGCAGCCAGGTGGCCACTGTCCATAGCATCTTCCACCTGTTGGGAAATACTGTGATGCAGGCTGAGGGCAAGGGGAGACCCCTGGGAATCCTGTGCTAAGAAGGTCTCCTGGGGAAGACAAAGCCTGATTTGAGGTCTCGCCTCTCAAGTTCTCTGCTTATCATGCAGATGGACACTTGTGCAGAGGGGCCAGTAGTTCTCTGGGCCAGGCCACAGGCCCTGGCTTATTCTATTTTCCCTTTCCTCCAAGTGCACCCGCCCCTGCCCCTCAGCTGTCTACCTTTACCTGCACCGCCGCTTAGCGAACATACATGGTGTAGACACCATGCCGGTGAGCTCTGGACAGACCTCAGGGACCCTGAATGTCATTACCTGTGATGGTCCTTGTAGTCATTCCCTCTGGCCTGAGGACTTTGAGAGCAAATACCACGACTTTCTCTGAGTACATATCCCTCACAGACTTTAAGAGGTGACCACAGCACCTACTGGTGGCTGGACACTTGCTTATAAACAATTAAAAATGGGCCAGAGGGCTGGAGAGATGGCTCAGCGGTTAAGGCACTTGGCTCCAGTGCCTGAGACCCCTGGTTCAGTTCCCCAGGACCCACATGGGCCAGACCCACAAGGTGGTGGCCCTGGTGTATTTTCTCTCTCTCTCTCTCTCTCTGCTTGAAAATGAATAAATGAAATATTTTTTTAAAATGGGCCAGAAATCACGCCTGAATTTGCGGAGTTCACCATAGAAGCCTAAATTTGGCCCCACAGCACAGTACGGTAGCAGCGATGTCATGGTCACTCTGTGCCTCGTGCAGAACAGGGACGGAGGGTGCTGGGGATAAAGGAGACCTGGGTCCTTCTGAGAACAAAGCTGGCATGACCCTGAACATGAGGGGGCTGCACTGGACTGGCCTAGGCTGAAGGCCCCATGGGACAGACGCTGAGCAGTTGAGTGAGGATGGTAACCAGCCTATGGTCACTGAATGGGGTTGTAATTAAACTGTGGGTAGGTTTCTGGTCACACTCCTGTTGCCTGAGAACAAAGGCCCCAGGCGTCATTGCCCAGGGGAAGAAGGAGCAGAGGGAGGGGCGGGGGTAACCCAGAACCTACTATTGGGCTGGGCAGCTGGCTTCCAGCTGGGGCAAGAAGCTCTGCAGGCACCTCTGCAGACCACCAGCTAAGGTGGTCACTTCCAAGGGGCCAGTTCTGATGGTGGTTGTGGAGTGGACAGGCCAGAAAGTGACTGAAAGGTTAAGGAAGCAGAGGGCAGATGTCCTCAGCATCTGCTACACCAAAGACAAGGTCTAGAAGGCACTGCCATTTGCTAAAAGTTCCCCTTGGCTCAGTGGTTTAAAGGTACACGCTTGCAAAGTCTGAGGGTGCTGACTGATGGGCAGCCAGAGTTAAGGGGTACTGTCAGCTGGGAGCATGGGGACTCCTTGAGGCCTTCCCTGTCCAGGCCCAGGCCCAGGCTCATAAGGCTCAGAGTCCACACCCACCCACTAGGCTCAGTTGCTGAGGGCAAGGGGAATAGAGTCTCTTGACCCAGGGGTGAGGCATTTGGAAATGTCCTTCCCTTCTTACCCCATGGAAACAGCTGTGGACAGGAGAGTCCCTATGGGGCCTTGGTGGTCACCTTCAGGTGGCCCATGGGAAGGGATCCTGTTGCCTTACACCAGCCCCTTGGAGCCTAAAGCCCTTGAGAAAACAAGCTGAGACCAGGAGGGAAGAGAGGTAGGCTCAGCACCTGAGCAAAGGTCCTGGCCTGTGTGGGGACGTGATCTTGTCCTGAATCATTTCCCGGATGTAGCTCAACAGCCCAGACTTCAAGGTTTTGGGGAGGGGAAATCTTTTTTCCGAGTTCCTAGATCTGTCATCCCCCTCCCCCACCAGCCGGATAGGACTGGACCAGTGTCCTCGCGGCTCCCCCTTAGCCTCCCAGCTCAGCCCTTCTCTGCTGAGCTCTCTCTGGACATTGTTTCCCTCCTCAGGAAGTCTCTGATGCCCTGCGCTGGGTCTTGTTTTCCTTGTTATCGGGACAACTAATATTTTTTCCTGTGCAGAAAAAAAAAACCCTGAGATTTTCCCAAGCAGATTACAGCTGGGGGGGGGGGCTGAAGTTAGAGCCCGCCCTTTACTCCCCTTCGCCATCCTCACTGGGCTGAGCTTTTGAATGAAGGAGGAAGGCCTGGCCCTCAAGCCAGCCTGGGTAGCTGGAGCCAGGGCGCAGCCTTGACTCAGCTCTGGCCTGGAGGAAAAGTCCAGCCCTTCTCCTCAGCTCCATGTCATTGCCCAAAGCTGGGCCACATGTTCAAAGACAGGGTGAGGGTCTGGCCTGGTTTTTTCCCTGGAGGGGCAGAAAAGGCAGCCTGTACCCCCAGTTGTGCGATGGAGCTCCATACCCTTTGGGAACTGTATCTTCCAGGTCAGAATCCTGTTATCAGAGTGGCACACATGGGAAAACCACTGCTCTGCCAAGCTCTGTGACTTTGGGCAAACTTGCCTGCACCTGCTGTGCTTCAGGATCCCTATAGCCAACGTGGGCATGTGGACACCCTGCCTCTCCTGCCTAGAGGGTCTGTGGTGAGGATGAAGCATCTGATTCGAGGGGTGGCGGCGGGGGAGGGGAGGGGAGTCCTTCAGGATCAGCCTGAACCAGGCACAGCGCTGGAAGTTCACAATCCCAGCCCTCAGGAGGCCGAGGCAGGAGCCTGGACCACAGAAGGAGTTCACCAGCCTGGGCTGCCTAGGGAGGCCCAGTCTCAAAACACAAAGGTGGAGGAGGAGGGGAGGAAGAAAGACAGGAGAATGAGGAGAGAGAAGAATCTCAGCTTGTGTGGCCTGTGTGAGGCCTCCCTCCACAGCTAGCAAACCAGAAAGCAGAGGCCATCAACAAGCAGTAGGTTTGACTGGCAAACTCTATGTGTACATGTTACACACACACACACGCACGCACGCACGCACGCACGCACGCACGCACGCGCACAGGCTGTGCATTCTTCTTTGATAAACTCCCTTTTGGTTTTTCGAGGTAGGGTCTCGCTCTAGCCCAGGCTGACCTGGAATTCACTCTGTAGTCTCAGGGTGGCCTTGAACTCATGGCAGTCCTCCTACTTCTGCCTCCCGAGTGCTGGGATTAAAGGCGTGCGCCACCACGCCCGGCTAAACACTCCCTTTTTTTATTAAAAATATATTTTATTTATTCATTTTTGAGGAGAGAGAGAGAGAGAGAGAGAGAGAGAATGCACCAGGGCCACTACCTTGTGGGTCTGGTTTATGTGGGTCCTGGGGAATTGAACCCGGGGCCTTAGGCACTGGAGGCAAGTACCTTAACCCCTGAGCCATCTCTCCAGCCCCATAAACTCCCTTCTTTTGTTTTCTCCGAGACACGGATTAATGTATCAGTCAGGCTGATCTCAAGTCACTATGTTACCAAGGATGACTTTGAACTTGTGCTCCTCCTGCCTCCACTCCCAAGTGCAGGCGTACAGGAGTGCATGTACATTCCATGTCCAACCCATGCAGTGCTGCTGATTGACTTCAGTCAATCCTGCGTGCGAGCAAGCGCTCCGCCAACTGCACCACCTCCCCAGCCTGATAAGCGCTCACTTTCTACCTTGGAGCCCTGTAGTACCAGGGACAGGATGACTGGGGCTTGGAGGAAGGGACCTAGGGGATGACCACCATCATAAGGACAGAAAACAGAAGGGTTTCTCAATACAGGATGAAAATAAGCAGGCTCCTCATTCTTCTCTCCTCCCGCATCAGCAGGGTAGGCACACTACGCACAGCCCGGCAGAGCACCTGTCATAGGTAGAGGTGAGGGGAAATAGAATTTTATTTATTTATTTATTTTTGTTTTTTTGAGGTGGGCTCTCACTCTAGTTCAGGCTGACCTGGAATTCACTATGTAGTCTCAGGGTGGCCTTGAACTCATGGTGATCCTCCTACCTCTGCCTCCCAAGTGCTGGGGTTAAAGGCGTGCGCCTCCACGCCCAGCTGACCTTCAACTCTTGACCCTTCTGCCTCTATCTCCCAAGTGCTGAAATTCATTACAGACATGCACCACCATGCCCGGCCCTAGCCCTTAAAAAATTTTTTTTTTTGTTTTTGGTTTTTTGAGGTAGGGTCTCACTCTAGCCCAGGCTGACCTGGAATTCACTATGGAGTCTCAGGGTGGCCTTGAACTCATGGCAATCCTCCTACCTCTGCCTCCCGAGTGCTGGGATTAAAGGCATCTGGTTTTAAACCACACCTGGTTTAAATTTTTTTCGGGGGGAGGTTGTTTTCTCAAGGTAGGGTCTCTTTTGAGCTCATGCTGACATGAAACTCACTCTGTAGTTTCAGGGTGGCCTTGAACTCTCCTACCTCTGCCTCCAAAGTGCTGATATTAAAGGCAGGTGCCACCATGCCCAGCCTACACTCTTTTTAATTTTTTTCTTTATTTATTTGTGTGGATTTACTTGACACTCCCTACACCAGGGTCTCTTGCTCCTCAGGCTTTAGAAGCAAGTGCCTTTAACCACTGAGAGATCTCCCCAGTCCTATTACATTCTTTCATCCCCTTTCTGAACTCCTTCCTCCTGCCTTAATGTCTTTTTCCTTTTTAAATATTTTATTCATTAATTAATTGAGAGAGAGGCAGACTGAGGAGAGAGAGAGAATGGGCATGCCAGGTCCTCCAAGCCACTGCAATCAAACTCCAGATGCATGCAGATGCCGCCTTGTGCACCTGGCTCTATGTGGGCACTGGGGACTCAAACCCCGGTCCTTCTGCTTTGCAGGCAAACGCCTTAACTGCCAAGCCACCTCTCCTGCCCCTTTCATGCCTTTCTCTTTGTGACTCCTTGAATTTAATGAGGGTTGCTTGCATCAGTGTGTGGGGGGAGTTATTTACAAGAACATGGGCAGCTTACTCGTGGCTATATTACTGAAGAAGATGAGTCCTAATGATTGATTGATTTTGCATGTGATGTCATAGCACGTGTGGTGGTGGTATGTGACGTATGATGTGTATGGACAGATGCATCCGTCCTGTGCAAGCAGCAGAGGAGAATATAGGAGGTCCCCTCCATCTATTGCTCAGCTATTAGTTTCCTTGAGACAGTCTCTTTTTTTTGGTTTTTCCAGGTAGGGTCTCACTCTAGCTCAGGCTGACCTGGAATTCACTATGTAGTCTCAGGGTGGCCTGAGACAGTCTCTTACTGATTTCGAAACTTGCTGTTCTCTGGAGGCTTCTGGACTCTGCTCCCCATAGGACTAGGGTTACAGATGTGTGTGGCCACACCCAGTTGTTTACACGGTGTTTTGGAAATAATTTAGTTGGTCTTGGTCTCCTTAGGACCTCATGCTTTTGCAGGAAGTAGTTTCACCCTCTTAGCCTTCTGGCCAGTCGAGGTAGGGTCTTGCTTTAGCCCAGGCTGACCTGGAATTCACTATGTAGTCTCAGAGTGGCCTGGAAAGATCCTCCTACCTCTGCCTCCTGAGTGTACAACACCACACTTGCCCCCCCCCTTTTTGAGACGAGGTCTAATGTAGCCCAGGCTGGCCTGAAATTGCCTATGTAGCCAGGATGACCTTGACCTTCTGATCCTCCTGCCTGTACTTCCTGAGTGCTAAGATCACAGGCATGTGCCACCATGCCCAGTTTATTTAGTGCTGAGGATGGAACCCAGGGCTTCATGATGCTAGGCAAGAACTCTATCGATTGAGCTAAGTGCCCAGCATAATTACATTGTTTGGGGTACAGGACATCACTACATTACTAGTCTGACAAACCATTTAGTCTCAACTTGGTGGTTTTTTTGTTTGTTTTTGTTTTTTGTTTTTCTGGTTCTGAGAACCAAACCGAGCACCTTGAGCTTGTTAGGCAAGTGCTCTACCACTGAGCTCCAAATTAACTTTGAACTTGCTCCTACCTCCTCAGTGTTGGGATTTTAGTTGTGTGTCATCATGCCCAGTATTCAAACTTGAGTGTGTTTGTGTGTGTACAGATATACACACACCTGGGAGGGGGGCAGAGACAACCACAGACATCATTCCTCAAGTGTCATTCACCTTTCTTGAGACAATCTCTCACTCGCCTTGAACACACTAAGTGGACTAGACTGCCTGACCATCAGTCCCCAGTGATCTGCCTCCTCAGCATTGGGATTAACAATGCAACACCACCATAACACAGCTTTTAAAAATGTAAATTCTGGTGGGCACACCTTTAATCCCAGCACTGGAGGCAGAGGTAGGAGGATCTGCTGTGAGTTTGAGGCTAGCCTGGGACTACAGAATGAGTTCCAGGTCAGACCCTACCTGCTAGATCCAGACCCTACCTCAAAAGTCTGTGGGAGCACGTGTGTGTGTGTGTGGGAGCACACACACACCCCCACACACGAATAAGTAAGTAAATAAATAGTAGGGCTGGGAATGTAGCTCAGTGCAAAGTGCTTGCCTAGCATACACAAGGCCCTAGGTTAAATTCTTAGTTCTGTCTTCCCTCCTCAAAAAAAAAAAAAAAGTAAAAATTTGGGACACCATCCTGGAGGTTAGTGAGACTTTCCATCCTATCAGAAGCCCCTTCAGACTGGGCGCTAAGCTGGAGGGGAGGCTACAAAGTTCTAAGTAAGGAACATCACTGGTCCCTTGGGCATCCCTTCAGCATGCCTCCCCCAGGCCTGTTTAAGTCCCAGGTGGTAAAAGTGGACCTGTATGCCTGGCCTCGAGGGGACTTGGCAAAGCTGGGGTCCATGTAGCTGTCCTGCATTCTGTGTCATCCCCAGGAGAAAAGTCCCTGGCGGGAGGCAGCCCTCTGCCGGGAGGCTGTTTCCTCAAGTGGCCAAGGTAAGAAGTGGGGGATTTCCAGCCCAGCACTGGGGGCTCCTCTCTTTCCTCAAGTAGCCCAGGCTGGGGTGAGGACAGAACTTAAGTTGGGCCCAGCTGTGGGCAAGGAAGTGTGAGGCAGCGGTCAGTTAGACACATAGGCCTCCAGCCACTCCTCCTTGCTAAGGTGGACACCCGGAGCCCACAGGGACCTATCCCTGGAAGACCCCAACGGGCAACTCCAGGGGCCGGATGGGTGCCTGGAAATCCACTGCCATACTTATTCATGTGCCTGTGGAGAGTGAGTCAAATTGATGAATGTCCCTGCCTAACCCCAGGTTCTGCCCTGGGGCTGTTGGTGGGTCTGGTGGTTAGAGAATGGCAGATCTGAATCTTGGGCCATGAGTCTCCCCTAATTGGCCAGCACTTCTGAGGCTCAGGAGAGACCTAGAGAAAAGGGGGACTGGCCTGGGAGGGTGGGTACCACTCCACGAGAGGGAAGCCTTGGTGACCTGGGGCTGGTGGCACACACATGTCCAACTCCAATGTCAGCCTATGTATGGGTTTAGAGAACACTCAGACCCTCTCCTCCTGGAGTCGCCTGTGCCTGAGTCCTCCTAAGCTTCATTACCGAGCATGCAAGTTTGCTGTGGATGCATGCCCATGTGCTTTGTGTGTATGTAAGCTTGTGTAATTGAGGCCTGTCAAGTCAGGAATAGGGGCCCCCGTCCGAGCAGAAGAGAACCTGAGTGTGATAATAAATCCAGCCACTACCTTATGCCAGCAATGTGCCAAGTCCTAAACCAAAGGGTTTACGTGCATTGTGCCAGCCAAACCTCCTGAGAGAGGTAGTATTATCTGCATCTTACAAATCAATAAACAGAGTGAAGCGCAGACAAGTTAAATGACCAGGTTGGGGTCACACGGTGAGCAGACTCAGGTCAGAGTTTGCACCCAGGTCAATCTAAGGCCACGCCAGAGATCTAGTGGTGTGGTTCTCCTCAATTACACGCCATATGTTTCTTGTCCTTGCGGCCAGCCTGGCAGCCCTTGGCTGAGGCAATAGGCCCCTCCTTTGTCCCTTTCCCCATCCTATTTCTGTTCAAGGCCTTATGGACAGGGACTCTATGTATACCTTTATCCACCACACGGGGCCCCTGCACAAGGGCCTGGCTGGCCCTGAGCTGATCAGCCAGGGACAAGCGGGGGCAGCTGTTTACAGTAAACAGAAAGCTCTGGAGGAAGGAAGGAGGGGAGGGGCTGGGGTCGTCATGGAGACAGGGCAGAGCAGCAGGGCCTCAGCCCTGATCCACAAGGACTGTCCCTCTGGAGCTGGGGGAGGCCCAGAGATCTGGGCTGGATGACACTGTAAACTCACTCCCACCTCAGCAAGCTTTCCACTTACTACTAACAATAACAACGACTGTTTATTGAGCTTTTACAGCATGCTTAGTGCTGGGCCCTGGCAAATATATTTTCTTATTTAACCAGGTGGTAGATACAATAACAGTCTCTAGTTTATAGATGAGGAAATTGAAGTTCAAAGAGATTAGGAGGGGTTGGCGGTGTTGCTCAGTGGTAAGAGTGCTTGTCTCATATATGTAAGGCTTTGTGTTCAATTTTCAGCATCATGAAAAAGAAGGGGGAAAAAGTACCAAGTTAATCTGCCAGTAAGTTAACTTCCGTCAAAAAGATTAAGCAATTTAGTCATGTACTGGGTCATACAACTTGTACACGACACTGCAGCAGAAGTTTTGTTGATTTATTTAATCTTTTTGCAGCACTGGAAATTGAACCTGGGGCCTCACACGTCTATATCCCCAGCACTGCACCCTACTTAAAAAAAAATCCGAGATAGGTTTTCACTAAATTGCCCAGATTGGTCTTGAATTCACTCTGTAGCTCAGGCAGGACTTGAACTTGCAGCCTTCCTGCCTCAGCTTACAGAGTAGCTGGGATCACTCCAGACTGTAAAGAGCAGAAATTCTGGAGGAGAACTTTATCCTAACAGGTTAGAGATGATCTAGCTAGAGAAGCCCTGAGCCCGTGGATGAATAAGGAAACTGAGTCCTTTAGGTGTCAAGGGGATTTTCTAGCCTTCGCTGTGAGTTCTAGCCCTGACCACTAGACCACACTGCTTATCCACAGCTTAAACTGGAAAGGTCCAAAGAGAAACTCCCTTTCCAGCCCCAGCCTAGCTTACAGGCTCTTCCCCAGATAACACTGCTGGCCCTGCAGAGGCTATGCTGGGCCAGGGTGCTGGGGGATGCTGGGGGGTTTCTGCCCACACATATGGTTTCCAGATTCCAGGGGATGAAAAAGAGGCCCTGAGGCGCGGAAATGGGGGATGTGCGATGACAAATTTAGACTGATTGCTTTTTTAAAAAGCCAAGAAACCCTGAAAAATAAAAGCAAAAATTCCACTCAAAAACCAAAGGGAATTATTTGATTGTGAAACTAAGTGCCGTGAGGCACAGCATGGTTTAATGTGGAACAGTATCAGGGACCTTGGCTGTTTAGGGGATACAGGAGTGAAGGAGATGAGGTACTGTCTACTGTTCCTGCCCTGCCCATTGCGGCTTGGGACAGGGCCAGTTGGGCAGGACACCTGAGAGGATGTCTGAGGTGAGGAACGCTTGTGGGAAGAGTGTGAGGCTTGGGCCCTTCAGCCACATCCCAGGCATCCTGCTGGCTGAGGTCAAGGGTCCTCATTGGCTTGTGTGGGGAGCTGTGCTATTGGCCATTCTAGCCAAGCTGTATCAGAGAGCATGGGAAAGGATAAGAGGTAAGGGGAAGGTGTGGGGTGCCTCTGAGTTCCAGCCTTGAGGGAAATGACCATGAAAAAGGTAAAAGAGAGGACATCTGCCTGGAATTCTGCCTGCAGTAGGCCCAAGAGGTCAAAGATCAAAGGGGGGGGGAAGGGGACTTCCTAAAGCTCTCAGGGGAGTGCCAGCCAGCTAGGCTGTTGTGCAAGCTCTGGATTGGGTCATAATAAAGGCAGGCTGGTAGAAGAGTTGGACCAGTGATGTCTGCCCAGCCACCCTGAGCCTGCCCCGTGGTGCCTCCAGGAAACCAAGACCCGCAGTTCTCCAAGGGAGCATTCCTATTCTACCTCAATGGTCACATTCTGTGTGCCCGAAAGATTCCTCATTCTTATCCTGAGCCTCACTTTTCTAGTCACTGTTTTGCAATAAATCAGAAAAAAAAATCTTCTAAGTAAGCTTTTTTCTTCCAATCCCACTCTGATTCCTGAAGAGATAAGAGGTCAGGATAGAGCCACCAAGACAAACCATTTCCTTGAGTCTAAGACTTTATTATAATGGGAGAGAGACTGAAGCAGGGGAGGGACAGAAAGAGGAAGATAGAGGAAAAGAGAGGGGAGAGAGAAGTGTCCACACAAGAGAGAAAGGGAGGGGGGAGAAAAGGGGCCAAACAGAGTTGGATGTTTTTCAAGGCAGGGTTACATTCTAGCCAGGCTGATCTAGAACTCGATTCTGTAGCCCCAGGCTGGCCTTGAACTCACAGCAATCCTCCTACTTCTGCCTCCTGAGTGCTGGGACAAAAGGCGTACACCACCACACCTGGCCTCTGAGTTTTATGGAGAAAGGGGGGAAACTGGCCTGTAAGGGAGGGGCCTTGGGTGATGTGCTGAAATCGTGGCTGAGGTGGAGGGTGGCATTCTGTATCCTCAACTACCATAAGAGGAAGTGGCTCCAGAACCCCAGACCCAGTTAGAGCATGGCCAGGGAGAAGTGGGGAAGAGAAAGGAATGGGTGGGTGGGTAGAGTGCTCTGCCACTCCTTCAAGAGGTACAGGGACAGCATTGATGTCAAGCACTGGGCTGGCTTTCCACATGGATTATAATGTGCTTTGTGAGGCTTCATAGCAGCTGCTCAAGGTCTTTCATGTGTCTTCTCATCTTGCAGGTGGAGAAACTGAGGTTTGGGGGAGTGGTTAACCTGATGGGTGGCACATACAGGACAGAGAATGGCATTTGCTCTTTCCAGATCACCAGCAGTTTGGCAGGAGATGGACAACCAGCGTTAGGAAGGGCCTAAGACAGTGCCTGGTCCATAAGGCAGGGCATCACTGCCCACTGGTCCTGAATCTCATGAAGGGACAGGATCCTGGATGGGTCCATCCACACCTAGATTCAGCATTCTGTCAAATCACAAGGGAGAAATGGCAGCTCAGAGGTCTCCAAACTGGGTTCTTGGGCATCCTGCAATTCATACAGATTGGAGTTGAGGAGGACAACACAGACCAAACCAACAGAGGTATGGGCTCCCCAGGCCAGCTTCCACCAGAGAACTTGGAATATCAATTTCAGGTGTTGGGCATTCATGGAAGTTTTTATTTGAAGAAAGGGTCCACAGTACGCTAAAGTCTCCATCTGAGGTCTCAGAGGTCTGGTCCTTTGGCAACCAGGGGGAAAACATGTTCTAGGCTGGAGAGAGCCAGAGGATATGGTGAGAGAACAGGGTAGACCATGTCTGGGCTTCTAACTGTGGAAAGGTGAAGAAAGAAGCAGGTTGGAGTTATGAGACCTGCCTATGGTGGGGAGGGTGAGCTCCAGAGATAATATGGCACCTGCTTCTACACCTGGAAAACAGACCTTTGGCCACAACAGCCCAGGAACCAGGTGTAGCAACCACCTTCTTGGGGGTCGTACTAGCACCCTTTCCCATTTTCTGCCTGGCATGCTTTCAGTGAACAGCTGCCGGACCCCTCAACCTCCTGAGGCAGCAGTGTAACTCCTGGCTGCTCCGGGACTGCTTCCAGGTCCAAGCTGGATTCTCAGGATGAGGGAGGCACCCAATCCTGGGCATTTACAGAGAGGAGCCATCGTGCATCAAAGGTTGCCCCTCTGCCAGTTTTTCCTTTGGAATCTGGGGAAGAGAACAGTGTCTAGCTCCAGGTGGAGAAAGAGAAGACCTCTCCAGCACCCTCCTCTCTAGGCCTGCCTCTGACCACTGTTCATCTCAGCCTGCTGCAGGGCCCAGCCTTGTCCCCAAGCAAAGCTGCCAGCAGGGCCCTTTGTGGTGCTGAGCCGTGTGGCACTGCCTAGGGGCCCCACCATGGGGGCAACAGATGGACCTATGGTCTCTACAGAACAATGGTGGGGGAAGGGCCTTGGCATCACCCAGCCCAAACAGGAAGTGCTGCATGAACTTCAAAGGACTGGCAGGGCCCAGGGGCTGAGCTGCCTGAATTACTTACTGCCAGCCTTGGGGTGCCTAGCCTGCAGTGGGGGCAGGGCTGTGATGGCCAAGACCGCTGGGATTTGGGCACAGGATGTCTTGTACCCTCAGGATAGCAGCCTCTGGCTTGGCAGCAGGTTGGGAAAAGGGAGCTTGGGTGCTGGGCTCTTCCTTCCCAGTTCAGCTGCCACTTGCCACCCGGCCACAGTTGGTCTGTCCCTGAAGCTAGCAAGCACGAGGAACAGGGCTGGCACCAAGCCTGCCGCCCACTCCCTGCCTCCTGCTCCCAGCTGCTGTGCTCAGAGCCTTTTCCTTTCCACTTCCTGTTCACACAGGGGGGGGAGACGGGAAGTGGAGGGAGGAAGTTGGGGGGAGGAGTGAGGGGGGGTCCATTGAATAAAAGGAATTAACTGTTTCCCTCCTCTGACCTCTGGGAATTTCCGCCTGTGAAAGTGTCTTGAAGGATCAGTAGAGCTGGGGGAGTAGAAAGGAGGTGCGCTCCTCTTACCCTCCCCCCACCCAGTGGTGGTAGGGCCAGATAAGTCCCTCTGGGCCCCTAACCTTTTGTTTCCCTGGCGCCAGGGGAAAGGGGGAATCAGCAACTCCAAGGGCGGCCTGGAGCCTGGTAGCCTAGGGACCAGCTCCCAACTAATGGGGTTGGTGCCAGGCCCTGGCCTGTGACCACAGCTTGGGGGGGGGGGGGAGCAGCAGGAACCAGAAAATGGAGAATCAGTAGTCCTGTGGGGAATGAGCTCACACTCAGGCTAAGCTCTGGTCTCACCCTCAGTGTCCATGCTAATGCCCTTGGCCAGTTGGCCCTTAGGGCAGGAGGGAGGGCGGGTCGCCTAGACTCTGCATGGGCACACCCTCCAGTGGCCACTCCTCGAGAAGCTGCTGCAACCAGCGGTGGGCTTGGTCGACAGCGCCCCCTACTGCCTGAGGCCGACTAGGCAGGGTGCCCCTAGGGTCCTGTCAAGGGCGGGCCTCAGGAAGCACCTGCTCCCCAGGACCAGTGGCCGCCCAGCAGCTCCCCCAGGTGGCTTCCTTGTTTACAGGCCTCTGCCTGGGTCCCAGCGTCACTGCCTGTTAGCCACTCCTATTTCCAGTGACCACTCCAGAAGCAGCTCATTCATCTTGACTCCTGCCTCTGCAGCTGCCCCTCCCCTCCTTTAGTCCTCCCCACAGGCCTAGGGCCAAAGCCCTTGAGGGCCTTAACTCTGCTCTCCATTCCTAGCCTCTCTTGGTTTCCAGGGATCTAAGAGTCTGAGCTTCCAGTTGCCCCGACTCACAGGAACACCGCTCTGTCTGTGCCAGTGAAGGCTAGGGCCTTTCCCTAGGAAAAGAGGAAGCAGTCTAGGACCAGATAAGCCAGCCTAGGCGAAGACAGAAGAGGCCGGGATGTCCCAGGCTGCTTTAGCCAAACCCCTTTGGGAGAAAGGAGCATGAGGGCAGTGTTAACGTACATGTAATAGGCACGGATTATGTGTAAAGGCAAAAGCCCCAAGCTGTTTTATCTGAGTTATATATAGTCCAGTGGCTGACCAAGGTTTAGACACAATACCCACTGCAAAGGGAACAGAGAACCCCTAAGTCTTCTCCTGTTATATCTAGGCATGAGGGAGCCTTAGGCCACATGAGGAGTGGGGTTCCCCAAATCTTCCTGGAGTAGCAGAAAGGAGGACCCCTCTCCTATTTGCCAGCTTCTGGAATTAGCTTGGGACCCTCTCAGTCATCAGGAGCAGCTCCAGCCCTCTGGGTTGGCAGGGACCATAGGAGACCGTACTGTTCTGGTTGTCAGAGAACCTGGCAGGGCCAGGTCCCATTAGGACTGCAGCATATTAAGTTCCTGGGGGAGGATTAGTCTGGAGGAAGAAAAAACATTTACCAGCTAGATGAGCTGAATCTAGACTGATGACAGGAATACTCACCCATTATTTTCTTCCAATCTGGGCCAGCTGACAGCACAGCACCCAGACACCAACTAAAAAGTGTAACTTGGTGTGTGTGGGTGTCCACAGGAGCAAGGTGAGAAGAAAATACATTTGTCAGATAACATGGATGGTGGTGGTGGTGGCAAAGCGGGGCATAAATTGGCATAGACAGATTCAAGCTGACAGAGAAGCAAGCAAAATATAGCATGCACGAGGAACAGTGGAAGAGAACACAAGGGGCTTAGAATCATGATCAGGATACTTCTAGAAAATTTTTGGGACAATCGGAGGGAAGAGCTGAAGAAACACTGGTAAAACAGATTTGAGAAGTCAGTGCCCCAAGGAGCCAGTCAGCGAGCAGCAGCGCCACCTGCTGACCATGCTCCATGCAGACTGGGGTTAATTCCCACCTAAACCCTGGAATCAGAGGACAGAGGAAGGCAAGGAGACAAACAAGCAGAATCTTGGCAAGATTTTCCCGTCTCACCTCCAGGTGAAGGGGTGTGTGTCAAGGTTTGAAGGTCTGCAAGGCCCTGGAAGCCCTTTTATGGCCCCTAAGTCCCTCTTGGAAATCACTTATCAGCTGTTCAGCCCAGCATCAATTCAAAGCCACTACACCCAGAGCCACCAGTACAGTGCAGACAGTTTAATGCCACCTGACCCTGAGCCCCAGAGTGGGCACAAGAGCACACCCACTGTCAACACCACCCTCCTCACCAGTGCCCAGGACTTAGAGGGAAGCCGGAGTGAAGAAAGGGAACTCAGTTAAGGTGGATGTGTTTGGGAGCGAGAAGGCAAAAGTGCTGAGAGATGCAGGGTCAGACGGTCAGGTTCCTGACTTCTCCAGGCTCATGGCCAAGGCGGGTCTGAAGCAGGACAGGACACCTCTGTCCAGACACCTCGGGGTGGGAGCTCAAAGTCTACCCTGTCCACGCAGTCACAGGCTCAGCAACCCCGAGAGGAAGATATAGCTGAGGCCCTGTCTGTCCACCCCTCAGGGGACACCATCCTACAACCAGCTGAGGTGCTCCTCCTCGTAGCGCTGGGGATCAATGAAGGGCCGGTCAATAGAGCGGATCATCAGCTCTCCACAGTACATGCACTCAGAAGCCACCAGTTCATCGAGGTCAGCCTTGAGCTGTTCCCGGCTGGGCAGCCCTGCTGCAGCCCCACCGTCAGCCTCCTTGGCCCTGGCAGAGCCCTTGGCTGGGGGGGGTGCTGCCCCGAGCTTTCGCTGCAACTCCTCGAGCCGGGCCTGCTTGTAGGCAGGAAGGCTGGGCCGCACAGCCTGCAGCAGGCAGTCGGTGTGGAACATGTGGCCACAGAGGAAGAGGTAAAAAGGGCGGTTGAGCAGGGGAAACTCACAGGTGGCACATTTGTCCTGGGGCTCCACAGTGCCATACCGGCCCCGAAGCTCCTGCAGGTCTCGCCGGATTCGCTGGGCACTGGCTGTGGCCTCCTCCATCTCCTGCTGCAGCTCTTGGATGTGGTGGTTGTAGGCTTTAAGGGAACTGCAGATCGCCTCCTTGAAGTGGTCAATGGTGACGAAATCAGGAAAGAAGGGCAGTACATCCTCGATCTTGAGCAGGGGGCAGCTGGCCAGGCAGGCCATGGCTGTCTGCACATCTTCTTCCTCCTGCACGACATGCCGAGCGATCTTCAGCCACAGCTTCTTGCGCAGCTCCTCGTCCTCCTCAGGCAAGTCTGCGCACTGCTTGGCCAGGTCTACATCCACCTGGGGGGAAACCACTGGTGTCAGAGTCCAGTCCATCCCACCTAGGGTACAGACTATTGGACAGACAGTGTCCAGGGAGAACCGGGCCTGAGGAGAGGGCACAGGCAGGATTGCTAACACTCCAGGCAGCAAGGGGACCAGGACAGGAACCTGTGTCAGTGATGGGTCTGCCCCTCCACAGCTATGGGCAATTATTTATGGTGGTAGGGCTCTAAATTTAGTGAATATGAGGATCCCCTGGGCTGGGGAGATGGCTCAGAGGTTAATGGTGTTTTCCTGTAAAGTCTGCCAGCCTTGTTTCAATTCCCTGGCACCCAACATGAAGCCAGATGCAAAAAGTGGTGCATGTGCCTGTTTGTTTGCAGCAGCAAGAGACTGTGGTGCACCCGCACACACATAAGCAAGTAAATAATTGGTTTTTAAATCACCCGTGGAGGGGCTCATGAAATGGCTTAGCGGGTGAAGTGTTTAGCATGAGGACCCGAGTTTGGATCTCTACAACCTACATAAAATTCCAGACATGGTGGTGCATGCCTCTAGCCTCAGCGATGGGTAGGCATAGACAGGGATTAAATGGGTGTACTGGCTAGTTTGTCTAGTCAAATAAGGCCACCTTGAGACTACACTGTGAATTCCAGGTCAGCCTGGGCTACACTGAGACCTTACCTCGAAAAAACACACCAAAGAAACAAATGAAAACAATAACAAAACACAGGGGCTGAGCTGGGTGTGGTGGCACACGCCTTTAATCCCAGCAGAGGTAGGAGGATTGCCCTGAGTTCAAGGCCACCCTAAGACTACATAGTGAACATAGTGAATTCCAGGTCAGCCTGGACTAGAGAGCGAGACCCTACCTCAAAAAAAACAAAAAAAAAAAGGGGGGGGTGGGCTGGAGAAGATGGCTCAATGTTTTTATAAGTGCTTGCTTACAAAGCCTGTGAGCCCAGGTTCAATTCCCCAGTACCCATGTAAAGCCAGGTGCACAAAGTGGTGCATACAGCTGGAGTTCATTTGCAATGGCAAGAGGCCTTGGCAT
>PVHP010032642.1:0-19367 GCA_004024765.1 Zapus hudsonius | reverse complement strand
AATGAGTTACAACATTTAGTGGGCAAACAATGAGTTGTTATCCCCAATTCCCCACTGCCCTCCCCTCCCCCCTCCACTGGATAACCTCCTCCATGGGTCGTCTGGATCAGTCCTTGTGACAGGGGACCATGGATAGCCTAGTATTCAGCCAGGTTCTCCTGGCCATGCCTCTGGATAATCTCCTCCACCACGGCTCTTAGAATCATGGTGGATGAGTATTAAGGCTGCTTTAAGGTTGTGAGTTTAGGGGTCTTTGTGTCAAAATCATTGGTTTCTGTCTCACTGGCTTATCCTGTGTTGATTGAATGGCTGTGGCTGTGGGCCCCTTGTTCATCCCGTCATTCTCTGTGGGGTTCCATTTGGATCCTCCAAGGTATGACTGTGGTGGCTCCTCTCCTGCCAGAATCTCAGCTATCGGCCTACAGTCGGTTGGTAGGGTTAGATGGACCCCAGCTCTCTAGCTGCATCCTGAAAAATACAAACACAATCTCCATCGGAGAGTGAGATCAGTGTAGGTTAACAAATATACACAACTATGGATTACCTAGATTCTATTTTTAGTAGCCTCCCTGTCACTCGCTCCCATAGTGCATCTTGTTTTGGGAGCCCAAAAGAACGGGATCCGGTGCCTATCGTCATGAATCCCTAGTTCCAGACAAGGGGTCCCCCTCACTAAGTGGAAAATTGGTCGAATTTGAAAGCTGTTGATTGTCTCCCCCAGGCCCAGGCTCCTCCATTACGCCAAGTGCTCCTTTGTTGGTTCGCTGTTCCCTCCCAGTAGGAGGTGTGGTCAGCCTACTCATGACCGCAGATTGTGTTTCATGTCAATCATCTCTGTTTACTCCAGCTGTCATTGATCAGTTTCCCCTGGCAGCTTGTGCAGTGCCTAAGGGTGGAAGCACTTTAAATAAAGAGCTTTGGCATTACTCTCAGTGGAAGGAGAGTCTCACCTCACTCGTGACCCCCAAGAGTGACTTCCTTTTGGAAAAGCCATCAACTGAGGGATTCCATCAGTCCCGTTTGAGGGTCTGGAACAACCCTGACTCAGGCACCTGCTGGCCCCACTCAAGGAACCAAGTGAAGGGGACATTACAGTCAGGAGAAGCATTGGTATGGTTACCTCTCCCTTCTGCCTCTTTAGGAAACACCTCTGAATGTGTAAACTCAGTATTTGGGAGGCTGAAGCAGGAGGATCAGGAGTTCAAGGCTAGCCTGGGGATATAAACTGAGACCCTGCCTCAGAAGGAAAAAAATCTTATGAAATAAAGTAATTTCAATTTTGGGGTATTATTAATATAATTGCTACTCAACATATTAATTAGCCTTTCCAATAAATGTTGCTCAGAAATAAGAATTTGAAATCTGAAGTTCTTATAAATCAGGCTGGCATTTCAAGCCGTTCCGAAACAAGTGGAAAAGCACTTTTACTGAATGGCCCTTTCTACTGAAAACTAGAAAGAATTTAAGAGTAGAGTTAATATTGTTAAGATTTTGGGCTCTCTGGGTAGAAGCAGGTGAGTGGGACCCTGCCTGGACCAGCTCTCTTGCCCCCGCCCCCTGCATCCTTGGTTGCCAGCCACAGACTCAGCTCCTGAGTGCATCCTCCACCACGCTCCTGTGCCAAGCTCCAATGCCAGGCTCCTGCATCCAGCAGGCCTTTAATCCCAGCACTTGGGAGGCAGAGGTAGGAGGATCGCCATGAGTTCAAGATCACCCTGGGACTACATAATGAATTCCAGGTCAGCCTGGGCTAGAGTCTACCTCAAAAAAATATTTTTGGGGGTTACAATGAAATTTTCATTTCAATAAATTTGGTATCACCTCAACTTTGTTTAGTCATGAAAATGCCTTCCAACAAAATACATGCCAGTAATTCATCTTTACTTTTTCTTTTGTGGTCCTGGGAGTTCAATCCAGACTCACAGACACACAATTGTCCACAGGGCTTCATACACGCCCCAGCCCCCAGGTTTAAAATTACTTCAAAATCACTTTTAATAAAGTCTTCCTATGGGTTGGGTATAGCTCAGCAGTAGAGTTCTTACCTAGTATAACAAGGTCCTAACTTCCACCTCCAAGAACTGTGAAGAAGGGAAGAGGAGACGTGAGGGAAGGAGAGGAGAGAAAGGAGGAAGAGATGGAAGAAAGAGAAAGAGAGGGAGAGAAGGGGTCACAGAGAATGGCTCTGTGATCCCAATTACTCAGGAAGCTGAGGCAGAAAGATTATAAATTTAAGGCCAGCCTGCCAATTCAGTAGGATCTTGTCTCGAAAAAAGAGAGGAGAAGGAATAATGGCAACAGCATACAACACGCTGTCTTTGGTCAGTTCTCGGACTTTTGACAGGGTGAAAGATGAGGGAAGTTGCACACATCCTGAGACCTTTCAGAATCAAGGGCACAGAGTTACCATCCAGAGGACAGGGGAACTCAGAAGACAGCAGAAGCAGACACAGAACTTTCTAGTCTAGACTATCTTGTAGAGCAGTGTAACAGAGACTCTGGTTCAGAGCTTGGGCTGCAGTGGCTTAGTGTCTATTGTATTTCTGGGTTTATTTTATCTATAGTTAGCAGATAGGTGTGCAAAGCAGATGAGCCTTAAAAATGACTAAAAATGGGGCTGAAGAGATGGCTTAGCCGTTATGGCGTTTGCCTGCAATGCAGAAGGACCTGAGTTCGATTCCCCAGTGCCCATGTAAAGCCAGATGCACAAGAGGGCGCATGTGTCTGGAGTTCATTTGCAGTGGCTGGAGGCCCTGTCATGCCCATTCTCTCTGCCTCTCTCTGTCTGCCTCTCTCTCTCTCTCTCTCTCTCTCTAATAAATAAATAAAATATTTTAAAATAAAAAAAATAGCCGAGTGTGGTGGCTCACATCTTTAAAAAAAAATGACTAAAAATGGGCTGGAGAGATTGCTCAGCGGTTAGGGCACTTGCCTCCAGTGCCTAAGGCCCCCAGTACCCACATAAGCCAGACCCACAAGGAGGTGGCCCTGGTGCTCTCTCTCTCTCTATCTATCTCTATCTCTATATCTCTCTGCTTGAAAATGAATAAATAAAATATTTTTTAAAAATGACTAAAAATGGCCAGGCATGGTGGTGCATGCCTTTAATCCCAGCACTAGGGAGGCAGAGGGAGGAGGATCAAGCTGAGCTCAATGCCAGCCTGAGACTACATAGTGGATTCCAGGGCAGCCTGAACTAGAGCAAGACCTTACCTCGAAAAGCAACAACAAAAATAAATATCCAAAGGAAGGGTAGGACTGCTTACAACGCAAACTTCCAGACACAAAATGGCCTTGATACTCATGATTTTGCAGATGCCTGATAATGCCTACACATAATGGGAGGAAAAGATGATGACACTGAAAGAGAGACTAATTGAGAGGGGGAAGAGATATAAGGGAGGGTGGAAGGAGGGAGGGATCATAATTATAGTCTATAATTATGGAAGTTATCAATAAAAAGTTAAAAATAAATAATTTTTTAAAAACATTTAGGAAAAAATAAAAATAAAATAATAATAATAATAAAAATAAAAATAAAATAAAATAAATAAAAATAAAACATTTAGGGACTAGAGAGATGGCTCAGAGGTTAAGGCGCTTGCTTGCAAAACTTGAGAACGCAGGTTCGATTCCTCAGTACCCACATAAAACCAGATGCACAAGGTAGCACATGTGTCTGCAGCTCCTTTGCAGTGGCTGGAGGCCCTGACACACCCATTCTATCAATCTGCCTTTCTCTCATAAATAAATTGATGTGGGAATTTTGGGGTTCAGAGAGTCCCCCGGATTTATAAACCCCAAGTTTCGGGTTTTTTCCTAATCTTTAATGAACTAAGAAGGACAAAATTATGAATTACTGAGCTTATTTGGGGAGAACTCATAATTTGTGGGGTTTATTTAAAGGGAATTGGGACCTGAAAAGGAAGACTAGGATGGTTTTATGTGGAAAACATATTTCAGAAAAGTGGGAAGCTAGAGAAATCAGGGCTTAGAAAGCGAAATCAGTATGGAGCCTAGGACATGTATGCACACAAATATATGTGTATATATATACATATCATATATACATACACATATATATAATATTTATTCAACTGGCTTACATGATACCAGCTAGAAAGTCCATCAATGGCTGTCTGCAGGCTGGAAAGTCTGAGAACCAGTAGCTGTTCAGCATGAGGCTGGATGCCTCAGCAGTCCCGATCTGTGCAGAAGACCTGGAGGATTCCTGCAGAGCTGCTGGTCTTCAGTGCACACTGGAGAGCCAAAGAAGCTGGGCTCTGATGTACTGAAAGACAGCAGCAGGGCAGGTGCTCTCACCAGCAAGGGGTGAAGGTGGTCTGGAGCCTGACTCCTAATGACCTAAGACCTCCTACATAAAATTTACTACTTAACCAAGTACTGGTTAGCCTCTGGTCTCCAGATGTGAGCCCCTCACAAATGGGCCACAAGATAAGACCAAGTAACTTCCCTCTTAACTATTATAAAAAGTCCTCCCTGGCTGGGCCTGGTGGTACACACCTTTAGTCCCAGCACTCAGGAAGCAGAGGTAGGAGGATTGCTGTGAGTTCAAGACCACCCTGAGACTACATAGTGAATTTCAGGTCAGCCTGGGCTAAAAGGAGACCCTACCTCAAAAACCCAAAAAGGAAAAAAGAATTCCCACTCACCCTCAGCAGCACAACCCCCTCTGGGAATGGATAGCACTATTTATTTGCAGTGTTTTTCAATAAATTCTCTCTTTGTCTAATTTGTGTTCTTAGGATTCTTGCTCAATAACATCACTAGCCTAACAAATGCCCTTTAATATTTGCTATAAATTTAGATTTCAGCAGCGTTTGTCAAACAGTAATATTAGGGCTGGAAAGATAGCTCAGGGGTTAAGGCACTTGCCTGAAGAGTCTAGGGACCCAGATTAGATTCTCCAGTACTCATGTGAAACCAGATGCACAAAGTGCCACATGCATCTGGAGTTCATTTGCAGTGGCTAGAAGCCCTTGTGTGTCCATTCTCTCCCTCCCTCCCTCCCTCTCTCTTTCCCTTCTTCCTTCCCTCTTTCTGTCAAATAAATAAAATGTTATTTTAAAAAACAGCAATGTTTTATATATATATATATATATATATATATATATGGACCACCAGTGCCATCTTTTCTTTCTTTTCTTTTTTCTTTTTTTTTTTTTTGGCTTTGTTTTGATTTTTGATGTAGGGTCTCACTCTAGCCCATGCTATAGTCTTAGGGTGGCCTCAAACTCACAGTAATCCTCCTACCTCTGCCTCCTGAGTGCTGGGATTAAAGGTGTGTGTTACCATACCCGGCAAGTGCCTCTTTTTCAATTGATTATTTATTTGTACATTTGTGTGTGTATGGGCTTGCCAGGGTATTTTGTGACTTCAAACTCCAGGTGCATGTGTGTCACTTTGCATCCAGCTTTATGTTGGAATTAAATCCAGGCCTCAGGCTTTATGAACAAACACCTTTACCCACTGATCCATCTGCCCAACCCTATAATTAGTGTTCTCTTTAGCACTAAAACTAGAGTCATCATCTTTTACAGTCACTAACCATATAAATGTATAGTGTGTAGTTTAAATCATGTTTACATTTAATAATGTGTTTATAAATATAGAATATATAAATCTTTGCTGGGTGTGGGTCCACACACCTATAATCCCAGCATTTGGGAAGTGTTGGTGTAGAATAGGAGATAGAAATTGGCTAGGCAGCCAGCTGTGGTGGCGCACGCCTTTAATCCCAGCAATCGGTAGGCAGAGGTAGGAGGATCACCATGAGTTCAAGGCCACCCTGAGACTCCATAGTGAATTCCAGGTCAGCCTGGGCTAGAGCGAGACCCTACCTCGAAAACCCAAAAAAAAAAAAAAAGAAAGAAATTGGCTAGGCACTTTAGGGTAACAGATCCCAGAGTAAATAACTTTCTCTTCGCTAAAGAAGGGAATTGCTTTTGGGTGGGTCGAGGAAAATCTAGGTCATTACACTTTACTACAAGGTGAAAACTGAGAAGAGTCTGGCCTTCTTTTAAATTTTTAAAAATTATTTATTAAGAGAGAGAATGGGTGAGCCAGGATCTCGAGCTGCTGCAAACAAACCTGGGTCCTTGGGCTTTGCAAGCAAGCACCTTACACGCTGAGCCATCTCTCCAGCCCTTTTCTTTTTCACTCAGTTTTATTAACTTCTACATTTGTTTTAGATTCTGCATTTTTTAACAGTTTTTCTTTTCTGTTATTATCATTATTTTCAACAATTAGATACTTTATATGAGCAAATCTTGTGATGGTACCCCCATTTCCTTTCTGTCCCATCCCACTGAGGACCCTCCTTGGTGTGAATACTGGATCTGTCCACGGGGAAGGGGCTTATGAATTACACAAGAGGTTTTTCCCCCTTTGTGTGTTGTTGCTAAGGGGGGCAATGTCTCTGGATATTCCCCCCACCATGGCTCTTACAATCTTTCCACCCCTTCTTCTGCTCAGATCCCTGAGTCATGGTGGGTAAGATATTTGTTGTGTTGTTTTTTTTTTTTTTTTTTTTTTTTTTTTTTTTTTTTTTTTTTTTTTTTTTGCTTTTTTCCCTGAGGTAGGGTCTCACTCTAGTCCAGGCTGACCTGGAATTCACTATGTAGTCTCAGGGTGGCCTCGAACTCATGGTGATCCTCCTACCTCTGCCTCCCTAGTTCTGGGATTAAAGGCGTGCGCCACCACGCCCGGCCAAGTGGGTGAGTTTTAAGTCTGCTTTATTGTTGAGATCTTAAGTGTCTCTGGACTTCTGCTTTGGGTTGTAATGGGTATCATTGGTGTCTGTCTCTATTGACCTTTCATGGGTTATCTGCCTTGCTGTGGTGATTGGTCTCCTGTTTATCTTGTCACTTTTTCATAGGCTTCATTTGGGCCCTGTGTGATAGGCCAGGAGTGGTTCATCTCCTGCCAGGATGTCAGCCATCTTGTTGGTGGAATTGGGTTGTCCATGGCTCTCACTGCCTTCTGAAAAATACAAACAGAATTTCCATCGGAGAGTGAGATCAGTATAGGTTAAATGAGACAACATTGCTGATTTGGCAAGATTTTAATCACCTCTCTGTAGCTCTCTGGTAGTGGAAATTTCCCCTTGGAGCCCAGGTTCTTGGTCCCCATATGATTTTGCCATGGATCCCAGTTCAAGTTAAAGGTTCCTTGCCACTGAGCAGATCTCTTAGCCAATCAGTAAACCCTTGATTACCCTCCTCAGTTTAGAGCCACTATTGCACAGATGAGCATTTCTTTTATTTTTAATTTTTTAAAAAAATATTTTATTTATTCATTTTCAAGCAGAGAAAGAGAGAGAGAAAGAGTGAGAGAGAGAGCGCACCAGGGCCACCACCTTGTGGGTCTGGCTTATGTGGGACCTGGGGAATTGAACCCAGGGCCTTAGGCACTGGAGGCAAGTGCCTTAACCGCTGAGCCATCTCTCCAGCCCCAGATGAGCATTTCTTGACTTGCTGGTCTTTTCCATATAGCCATACATTCAGCATTCTCGTGATATCAGTCTGAATTGTATATCAGTGGTCTCTGTTTTCTCCAAATATCATTGTCCAGTTTGCCCTGGCAGCTCATGTAACACCTTCCAGCACTACACATGGAAGCTGGTTACCATTCTGGATTTAGCAGGATCTCTCGGTGTTGTGTGACATCACTCTGGTTTCTTCAGCAATAGGGTCTTGCCTTTGGCCTGGGGTGGGTATTCAAGAGCTTTGACAAAGGCCTGTCTTCTTTTGTTGACCTCATGGGACTCTTTGATCAACAGCTCAGTGTGGAAAGGAACCAATGACTAGAACAGGGAGTTGCAGGCCTGAGCAATTTGTCTTGGGGTTAGGCTTCCTCCCATTCCATTCATGGCCCCTCTTACCAGGCGATGCCCGCAGCTTCCTCAGGAGCTTACTGTATGAAAGAGAGAGAGAGAAAGAAAAGAGAGACAGAGAGAGAGAGAGAGAGAGAGAGAGAGAGAGAGAGAGAGAAAAAGAAAGAAAGAAAGAAAGAAAGAAAGAAAGAAAGAAAGAAAGAAAGAAAGAAAGAAAGAAAGAAAGAAAGAAAGAAAGAAAGAAAGAAAGAAAGAAAGAAAGAAAGAAGGGGCTGGAGAGGTGGCTCAGCGGTTAAGGCACTTATCTCCAGTGCCTAAGGACCTGGGTTCAATTCCCCAGTACCCACATAGGCCAGATGCACGAGGTGGCGTCTGTGTCTGGATTTCCTCTCTCTCTCTCTCTGCAAAAAAAAAAAAAGAAAGAAAGAAAGAAAGAAGAGAGCATAATGCTTCTTGAGCTCTGCCTCCAGAACAGCTAGGCTAAAACTAAAACTTCCAAGTCCCCCAGCCCAGGCCACTCAAAGTGCACCCTAGGGCCAAGGTCACTAGAACAAAAGCTAGGAGGCTCAGGGCAGCTCTGCAAGTGGTCCAGGCTGTGGCCTGGCCTTTGTTTATCTCTGTCCCCTCAGGGAGTTCTTCCACTCCCTTCTGAGAAGGCCCTGACTAAAGAATTAAGGTTTCTGGGAAGGTTGTCCTTTTCCAGAAATCCTGACCCCAGACACCTGATGTCAGGACTAGGCTGGTTAAACCAGCTGCCCATTCCCAGGGCTCACATTGAAATTCCCACCTGGACTCTCCAGGAGGGCTCCTCAAACCTCTCTTGTCTCCCTAGGCAAGAGTTCTGTCCTCCTTCCTTCCCTTACCCCCCCCCCTTAAAGCTCTAAGCTATAATAAAAATCGTTCTGAACCTTTCTTATCCTTCAGCTTCTAGATTTCATTCATCAAATTCATAAAATAAGAATCTGAGGGCTGGAGAGATGGCCCAGCAGTTAAGGCACTTGCCTCCAGTGCCTAAGGCCCTGGGTTCAATTTTCCCCAGGACCCACCCACATAAGCCAGACCCACAGGTGATGGCCCTGGTGCTCTCTCTCTCTCTCTCTCTCTCTCTCTCTCTCTCTCTCTCTCTCTCTCTCTGTATCGCTCTGCTTGAAAATAAATAAATAAAATATTTTAAAAAAGAAAATAGTTTAAAAAAAAAAACGAATCCGGGACACCTCAAAATTACTGGTGTGTTCCTGTTTCATTATTAGTGCCTTTTAGCCAGGAGTCAGAAGGTAAGTATTCCACTTACTTCCCAGTGTGGAGATCTTTCTCCTAATTCTCTGTCCTCTCTGCAACTTTCTTCCACTTGGGACCTGGGCCCATTTAAAGCTTGGTAGATGATGATAGTAAATGATGGTTTGGGGAAATTTCTGTGAAAGCCATGTACTAAAACTGCTTTCCACCTGCTTGTAAAGCCAATAACAAAATGTCAATACTATGTATAGAACCTTGACTGAGTTTTGTCAGATTAGATGGATGGATGGATAGATAGATAGATAGATAGATAGATAGATAGATAGATAGATAGATAGATAGATAGATAGTCTGTGGGACTTTGAGTTTTATTTATTTATGTATTTTGGTTTTTCGAGGTAGGTCTCACTCTAGTCCAGGCTGACCTGGAATTCAATATGTAGTCTCAGTGTGGCCTTGAACTCACTGCGATCCTCCCACCTCTGCCTCCCAAGTGCTGGGATTAAAGACATGTGCCTGCTGAGATTCTGGTTCTTTATAGGAAAGTGAATTCCTTTAGGGAAGAAGACACGTAAGGAAGGAATCATGTTTAAAGAGATCTAGGGAGGGAACGCCTTTAGGACAAAAGAGATAGAAAATGCCCATTTCCTCTTACAGGCTCCAGGACGTTTTTCACTGTTGACCACTTTTAGTTTACTTTTGGGGGCCCTGTTACTACCCTGAAACTATGAAGCACAGAATCAGGATGTTTGGAAGATATTCTGAAAGTCAGATCTGTACTAAAGGAGATTGTTTCAATTTTCTTTCCAAAAGTGTTGAATATTTAATGAAGGGGCGGGGTCATCCCCCACACCCCTTCATAAATCCTGTCTCTCTTGCAGAGTTCAGTGGAGCTCTTCCCTTGGAGTCACGGCCTCTTACCAAGATGGATTTCAACAGCTCTTCGGGGAGTAAGTTCTCCTAGTTTGATACTGTTCTTCCATTATGTCAGTGCCTTATTTTTCAGAAAGCACAAGCACCATTGGATGGACAGATTGATGAAGGGGCTTCATAAATGGGGTTTTTTGGTCGGTTGATTGGGTTTTTTTGTTTTGTTTTTTCGGGGTAGGATCTTGCTCTAGGCCAGGCTGACCTGGAATTCACTCTGTAGTCTCAGGGTGGCCTCCTCCAAAGTGCTGGGATTAAAGGCATGGGCCACACACCTGTCTATATGTTTTAAATTTTTAGAGAGAGACAGAGAATGGGTGCACCAGGGCCTCTAGCCCCAGTTCAAATGAACTCCATATGCATGTGCCACTCTGCATCTGGCTTTACCTGGGTACTGGGGAATCGAACCTGGGTTGTTAGACTTTGCAAGCAAGTGTCTTAACCATTGTTTTATTGAAATGTATTTCCTTTTGCTAAAAAGAATGCTTATATATTTTGTTTAAACTCATTATTCATTTGTTTCTTTTCATGTTTTTTTCTCCCTCCTATTGTCATTTTCTCTGTAGTTTCCCTTCCCCTCCCCCAGGCAGTCTCGCTCAGGCTGACCTGAATCTATGTAGTCCTAGGCGGGTCTGGAGCTCACAGAGATCCTCCTACCTCAGCCTCCCTAGAGCTGGGATTATAGAAGTGAGCCATCACTCCTGGCTGTTTGTTATTTATTGATTTGATTTGATTTTGGTTTTTCGAGGTAGGATTCCAGGCTGAGACCTGGAATTCACTACGTAGTCTCAGGGTGGCCTGGAACTCATGGTGATCCTTCTACCTCTGACTCCCTAGTGCTGGGATTAAAGGAGTGCGCCACCATGCCTGGCGTTTAGTTAGTAATTTTGAGTCTATCTGAAAAGAGAAACTTCTCTAACTAAAATTAGAGTAGCACCGATATATGGGTATAAACATAAACATTCAGAGGGCAGTTTGGTGGACTGAAGTATACATACATACATATATATATATATATATATATGATTTAGGTTGTTTTGGTTTTTTTTGTTTAATATTTTATTTAATAGAGAAAGGCAGACAGAGAGAGAATGGGCACACCAGGGCCTCTAGTCACTGCAGACGAACAACAGACACATGTGCCACCACTAAATCATCTCTCCAGCCCTTGCTTTTTTTTTGGTTTTTCGAGGTAGAGCCTCACTCTAGCTCAGGCTGACCTGGAATTCACTGGAGTCTCAGGCTGGCCTCGAACTCACGGCAATCCTCCTACCTCTGCCTCCCGAGTGCTGGGATTAAAGGCATGCGCCACCACACCCAGCCTTCTTAACATTTTTAACTGGAATAAAATTATATATATTAACAACAATATGCTCAGTATCATAAATTATTAGAGAAAACCAGGATGACATAATACCATTTAATGCATTAGATATTCTCCCCCCATGACTTACATTCTTTTTGCCACCTCTTCCACAAATTTCCCTGAGTCATGGTGGGTGAGTTTAAATTTTGCATAATTATTGGGTTTTTAATTCCTATTTTCTTTGTGCCCCTCTCTCTTTACAAAAGAAGTCTCGTCACACAGGATGGTTTACACCCGGAGCCAAAAGGATGCCCTCCAAGCATGGTTGGAACACAACCCATATCCTGATGGTGAGACCTGTGAACAACTGGCCAAAAGTACTGGTGTTCCAATATTGAAACTTCAGGTAAGAAGCTCACCATGATGTACCTGCCTATAATTCCAGCACTCAGAAGACTGAGGCAGGAAGACTCATGATTCTAGGCCAGCCTGGCCCGCAGAGTGAGATTGTCTTAAAATATAAAGGCTTGGAGCCAGGCGTGGTGGCACACGCCTTTAATCCCAGCACATGGGAGACAGAGGTAGGAGGATCGCCAGTGAGTTTGAGGCCACCCTGACACTACACAGTGAATTCCAGGTCAGCCTTGGCTAGAGTGATACCCTACCTCGAAAAACAATATGTATATATATTGAAGAGATGAATCAGTGGTTAAGGTGCTTGCCTGCAAAACCTAACTACCCAAGTTAGGTTACCTGGTACCCAAGGAAAAAAGCCAGATGCACAAAATGGTGTATGCATCTGGAATCCTTTTGCAGTGGCTGGAGGCCCTAGCATGCCCATTCTCTCTGTCTCTCTTCTATCTCTCTGTGCTTGCAAATAAAGAAATAGTTTTAAAAAAACAAGTAAAAATGAAATTTAAGTCGGGCGTGGTGGTGCACGCCTTTAATCCCAGCACTTGGGAGGCAGAGGTAGGAGGATTGCCGTGAGTTCAAGGCCACCCTGAGACTACATAGTGAATTCCAGGTCAGCCTGGACTAGAGTGAGACCCTACCTCGAAAAACCAAAAAAAAAAAAAAAAAGAAATTTAAAAAAAGAAATTGAGAGCCAGGTATGGTAGCTTACAACTTTTATCCCAGCACTTGGGAGGCTAGATGTAGGAGGACAGATGTGAGTTCAAGGCCAGCCTGAGACTACAGAGTGAGTTCCAGGTTATCCTGGGCTAAAGTGAGACCCTACCTCAAAAAAACAAAAAAGATGGCTCAGCGGTTTTGACACTTGACTGCAAAGTGTAACAACCTGGGTTCAATTCCCAGGTACCCATGTAAAGCCAGATGTACAGAGTGGCCTATGCATCTAAATTTGTCTGCAGTGGCAGAAGGACCAGCATGTTCATTCTCTCTCTTTCTCCCTCTCTTTCATGGCAAATAAATAAAATTTTTAAAAAATAAAAATTAAATTCAGATAGGCATTAGATTTTTATTTTCACAGTCAAGGTATAAAGAAAAGGTACCCTTTAACACCTAAAAATAATTCTCTTGGGATAGCACTTTGCTATGAAGGGTTTTCCATTAAACAATATTAGGAAGAACTGCTTATGCCTGTTGCTGATGGGAGAAATAACAATGTGCATTTATTGAGGACAAAGGTATACTATACTGGCTCGGGCTCAGTCCCAATTAAAACATTTTTGAATTAATTCAAGCATGTCATGAGATTTAGAAAATAAAGGAAATTGACATAATTATGAAGTATCCTTAAGTAGTGAACATATACTGCAGAAAAAAAGTTTACTATGTAAGTACAAGAGCTAAGGACTCGTACTTTTCCAATGTCCAAGCTAGTATTTTTTTTCTTTTTAATGTCCCAAGTGTAATTCATATACGGTGTTTCATGTAAAATAGTCGAGTAGAATTACTGTTGTAAAAATAAAAATAAGTTCCTTCACCTATCAAAAATTTACCTAAAAGAATACCAGGTGAAAATAGTATTTAATGAAGAACAAGAAAAAAAACTGTGTTTTTGAGGGAAAAAATGAGTTCTAATTATTAAAATTATTTTTAGCCAGATGTGGTGGCATATACCTTTAATCCCAGTACTGGAGAGGCAGAGGTAGGAGGCTTTCTGTGAGTTCAAGGCCAGCCTGAGACTAACTACATAGTGAATTCCAGGTTAGGCTGGGCTAGAGGGAGACCCTACCTCTACAAACCACAAAAAATAAATAAATATTCTATTTGTGAGGAGGAAGAGACAGAAATTAGGATGATACATTGCCTGCTTCTTATGGGCAGGATTCCAGGGGCAGATGATCATATATATTAGTTTAGTTTAACTGGGTTTGTTGTTGGATGACATATAAAGCTACATGACTTTAACGACTTCCTTTTCCACTTAGACTTGGTTTCGTAACCATAGACAGAAATGGAAAAAATGGGAGTCCAAATGTTCTTTTCCTAAAGATCAAACACAGAAGCAAGTCCAGACTCAGCTGAGGACTCAAGGTAAGAACCTACCTGTCCAAATGTAATTCTTCAGTGGGTCTTATGGAGAGTTGACATGACCGTGTTGTATCCAAACTTTTGTAAAAAGTTACAGCTTCTTCTGGACACTCAAGTGTCAAAAACATAAACATGCCCCACAGTTGGCTGAGACAGGCACATTCTCAGCAAGCAAGGCTTTTTGTTCTCACCAGTGTAGTGGCCTCCTCTCTGCCACTTCAGGGGGATTCAGAGAATGATTGGTCAGTGTTATCTTCCAGTAGGAATGGCCAGCCTGGCCAAAGTCCCATTTTGTTCCTGCATTCTTCTATAGAACACTTTTCAACAAATGCCAGAAAACACCAGGTGCTCCTCACGAGAACTCAAATAAGGATCTTACTTGAAGGCTTTGAGAGAAACAGGTTCCCTGATACTGCTGCTAGGCAAGAACTGGCTGAACAAACAGGCATGAAGGAATCAAGAATTCAAGTAAGTTGTGTGTCCCACCCAAAAGTGACTAGAACTTTGTGCTGTCTTGGTGAGCAGTTAAGAGCAAGGTCTGGACTTGACATTCCTGTAATGGGAAGAACTTTCAAAATTGGGGTACACCCAATTAGAATCATAAACAGGGAATTGGGGAGATGGTTGAGCAGGTAAAAGCCATGCAAACATGAGAACCTGAATTGGGATCCCTAGTGCCCATGAAAAATTCCAGGCATGGTGGTGGACACCTGTCATCTCAGTGCTGGGAGGTGGAGACAGGATCCAAGGCTAGCTGACTAGTCTAGTCATATTGGTGAGCTCTGGGTTTGGTGAGAACTCATGTCTCAAAATAAGATGAAGTGTGATAAAGGAAGATGCAGATGCTGACCTTTGGTCTCTGCACCCATGTGCGCACACACACAAATAATCACCAACAGCAAATCTGTGAAAATGTGAAAGTTACTATTGTTTTGAGAATGCTCTATTGGATTTTCTGTAATATAGGCAAGGTTTTCCTTTTTAGGCCAAGGAATTCTTGTGAGGGTTTTAGTGCATGGTAGAATATTTTTCAGAGGAACTGGCCTCTACCAAATATGAGTAGAGTTTATTTCCACTTCCCTAGTCCCCATGAATAACAATCAAACAATTACAAACATACAAAATACAAACAATTACAACACTTGCCCTCCAGTTGACAAAAAAGGTCACCACTGTATACCTTCTCTTTAAGTGATAAGGATAATGACTTTATATATGCCAATTGTTTGTGATGGCTTAGGAAGCACATTGGAAATGCACATTGGAAACACACGTGTTTATAAACCTTCATCAGAGAACAAGGTCATATATTAAGAATTCATGTATTTAAGAATGTATGTGTGCAAACACTGTGATTAGGGCTTCTGTCAGTCACCTGTTTGCTGTATAGAAAGAACATGAGCTAGAATCACCTGCTTTGTTGTTTCTGTCTCCCTTTTCTTCAGATATGGTTTGAGAAGCAAAGATCTCTATGTTCTGAGCAAGAAAGAGAGCCAGAGAATTTCTCAGAAGATGGCACAAATGTGAGACCACATTCGACCACTCAGCAGCAGCAAATCAATCTGTTAGCTTGCCCAGTCAGTTCTTCTAGCCACCAGACACTGCAGCATGCTCCTCTTGCATCTCATGTGACCTGTATTCCTTGGGAATCATCAAGGGTCTCTGAGAGCCAAGTACCCAGTGTTGTGATCATGCAGCCCACACAAGCTGCACAGGGAGGAGGGAGCCCTGATCCTCCTCTGACTTCTGTGAATCCCTCACCAGAGCAGCTGACTCCAGAGGAGGGGTTTTCAGACACCCAGACTCCTTTGGACTCTCAGCCTGATGCTGAGCCTACAAAACAGCTATCTGAAGCTCTGAGCCCCACTGACATCTCCTACATTATGCAGTGGTGGGACAAGGACCGCCTGGCTCTGCTTGCAGAATGGGAACCTCTCAAAGGGGCATACACAGCCGTGTGCCAACAGCAGGCAGTCAACCAGAGAGCCATTTCATCCACTCAGCTAACACCACCAGGTTCTATCTAGATGAAGTCCTGTTAGCGCAGACTCAGTGAAAGAAGGTGCTTGCTTGCAAAGCCTGCTGACCCAGGTTCAGGTCACTGACACGTAAAGCCAGAAGCAAAATGGCTCATACATCTGATGTTCACTTGCAATGTCAAGACACGCTGGTGCACCCACACATGGGTGTGCAAATAAATAAACCAAATGGATGGATGGAAAAGGAAAGATTTTCTGAATCTTGATGCAAAGGCCAACTTCCCAGACCAGCAACTCCCCAGCGAGGAAGACCGTGATAATCTACTTCAGCTCCTATGAGGTTTACCATGGCCTTAGTGTCCAAAAAACTTTTTTGCTTTATTTTTTATGTGTATCACATATCTCATGGATAAATGTCTTTATTAGTTCCACCTTGGAGTTATGATTAAAGTTGTTGTGAATATTTATGCACAAGTATTTGCATGAAATATATATTTTCAGTTATCATGTATGTGACCAGAAATGTAGGGTTACATGGAAATTCTGCTTTTTTTCTTTTTATGAGATTGAGTCTCTGTAGTAGCCCAGGATGGCTTCAAACTCAAGATCCTCCAGCTTCAGACTCTCTAATGCTGGTATTACAGACATGTATGACTTTCAAATAGGGTCTCACTCTAGCCCAGGCTGGCCTTGAACTCATGGTGATCCTCCAACCTCAGCCTCCCTAGTTAGTGGTTACAGGATTGAAGCTGATTCTAAGATACCTCTAGGAGGGAAATGGGGAGACAAAAAAAGGAAGTCTATACAGGGTACATTCATAAGCAGATTACCACTGTGAGAAAATAATTGTTTGGGAGCTAAAAGATGGCAGGGAAAGCACTGTCCCACCCAAGAGGTAATTTTGGGGGTTGTTTGGTTTTTTTGTTTTTGTTTTTGCTTCTTCCTCTGGAAGCTGAACTACTTTATTTTTTAGAGCTGCTGATTATAAATCTCAGTCTTGAGAGAAGCCAAATATATTCCTTTTATAAATGAAATCAACCTATTTAAATCATATCCTGGTGGCTCTAGGAACAGAATGGTTGTGAAGAGGCAGGACACCTATACGTGACCAGTATATCCACCTGCACTGACCACTGACTCTAGAACCCTGGTTCCTGAGCAAATGGCTCAGGCTGGGCTTCTGCAGAGGGAGCCACAAAGCCAGAGGCTGGAATCATACACTGGCTTATCAAAATCTCAATGAAAAAACAGTCTCTAGGGCTTCTGGAGGCAGATCAGGCTGTGCTCAGGGGGTCTGCTCCTTCCTCCTGGCCATACTCTTTCTCTTGCCCCCATTCTGTAACAGGCTGGGGGCTGCTGCTGACCAGAGACAGAGTCAGCCTTGCCTTTTTCCATGGCAGGGCAGATATGGGGGGGGTGGGAAGGGGGACGGACTTGCTCAAGACTCCCTTTTGGGGAAGAGACTTCCAGCACTGCTTTTTGCCTGTAAGCTCTATGGGGGAGAGACTAGGCCTTCTGTATACTAGCAACACAAAATCAGACTGTAAAAGGGTGTATGAGGCAATGTTGAAGAATAAGGAATGGATAAAGGCTGAATGAGATGGTGGTTCCGTTTGGTAATGATGATGTACTGACAAAAACACTAAGGGAATAGGCACCATTAAGGGAAGAACACTGACTGGTTCCTGATGTTGCAGAAGACAAGGGTATTATTACAGATCCAACTGCAGGTATTGACAGAATGGGCATGCTTCCCATCCCAAAATGACCAGAAATTAATAGAGAGAACATGGGAGGGAGAACTTCAGGCAGTGAAGCTTGATAGCTATGGAGAACTCCTGTTTATCCATCTGTCCATCCCTGTTCAGATCTGATAAGCCCTATTTCAGCTAAAACAGCCGGCAGCCCATTCATGGTTTTTATATCAAAGAAAAACACTTGTTGACAATACTTTAACACAAAGTTATATTTATTATCAACAATGAAAGCAGCACAAAAAGTAGACCCAATTCACTAATTTTAAACTTTGACAATCTTTAGTACAAAACTATGCTCAATAAAACAAAACACTTTATGATTAACAGAGTAAGATAGTTCTTCAGACTCTACTTTTGTTTCAAATAAAACCACCCCAATGAGAAGAATCTCCAAATATTAAGTTAGCAGAGTGAATATGGCATTTTTCAAAGCAGTAAAAATCAACTCATTGGTGGGTAGAATGGTTTAGGGCCTTGTTAAAGGCCTTGTAATTTTTTTGTTTTTGTTTTTGTTTTTGTTTTTTGAGGTAGGATCTCACTCTAGTCCAGGCTGACCTGGAATTCACTATGTAGTCTCAGGGTGGCCTTGAACTCACTGAGATCCTCCTACCTCTGCCTCCCGAGTGCTGGGATTAAAGGCGTGCGCCACCACACCTGGCAAAATCAACTCTCATTGGTGGGTAGAATGGTTTAGGGCCTTGTTAAAGGCCTTGTAATTAAATCTTCCCTTATTTCTAAATTCTTGGTTTGGGATTACCATCCTCTACAGGAACTTCTGCCAAAGGACAGGAGGGTTCTTTACTCACAGGTGAAAAGACCTATGCCTCTGACCTTTCCTCCTTTAATTTTGTCACGAGGTTCCTGTCACCAATTTGGCAGAAATTACTTTCTAGCAAAGGATTACCACTATTACACAGACCACCCTCTCTAGTTTCTTTCAAAAACACATCCATATTTGCTCTAAATATATCCAATCTCTTTTATTTTATTTTGGTTTTTTTGAGGTAGGGTCTCTCTCTAGCCCAGGCTGACCTGGCATTCACTATGAAGTCTCAAACTCACAGCAATCCTACCTCTGCCTCTGGAGTGCTGGGATCAAAGGAGTGCACCACCACGCAATCTCTTATTTTTATCCTACTACATAACTGCTTGACTACAAAATCTGGGACTCACAGAACAATAGCAGTATTGGTCAGAAGATCTCTGAGAAGTTCAACTTAAGAACTTTCCAAATTGAATGGTCACATCTTTTTATAGCCATACCTGCCACACCCCTTTTATTACCTTGCCCATTATTTCTTTCGGAATTCAATCCTCCGAGCTACATTCTGAGCACCAAATTTTTTGACCAGTGCACCTCGAGTTTCTTCATCATCTTTCTGCAAATCTAAGTCATCTTGTCGAGACCAAATGGGATATCCATCAGCTCTCTGACCACACTCCAAAAAGAAGGAAGTAGCTTCCAGCTCACCACTGTTTTTTAGGAAGGCCTGTGTAACGGTGGATAGATCCAGGTTAAACTTTTCCATTAACTGCCGGATGATCTTAATGGCAGCTCCCACCTCTGGTGTAGAAACCTTTTCTTCTTCCTCCTCAGGCTGTGTTTCTGAATCTTCCTCAGGTGTGGGAGGATCATCACACATTGTGATATGGATTTCAAAATCAGGGCTCTTGTCTACCTGTGAAGAATGACAAGACCAGTTTCTAATCACTAAACATAAATTCTTCCCAGTTATCACTCCCTTGTTCTTTTTTTTAATATTTTATTCATTTTTCAAGCAGAGATACAGAGATTGAGAGAGAGAGAGAGA
>PVHP010032641.1:0-20157 GCA_004024765.1 Zapus hudsonius | reverse complement strand
GGCTCAGCGGTTAAGGCACTTGCCTCCAGTGCCTAAGGCCCCCGGTTCAATTCCCCAGGACCCACATATGCCAGACCCACAAGGTGGTGGCTCTGATGCTCTCTCTCTTTCTCTTTCTCTCTCTCTCTCTGCTTGAAAATGAATAAATAAAATATTTTTTAAAAACAATAAAATAAGCCAGGCGTGATGGTGCACGCCTTTAATCCCAGCACTTGGGAAGCAGGGGTAGGAGGATCACCATGAGTTCAAGGCCACCCTGAGACTACATAGTGAATTCCAGGTCAGCCTGGGCTAGAGGGAGACCCTACCTCAAAAAAAAAACCAAAAAAAACAAAAACAATAAAAGAAAGCTGGATATGGCCGACCATGCCCGTCTGCAACCCCACACTGTAAAAAGAGAGAGAGAGAGAGAGAGAGAGAGAGAGAGAGAGAGAAAGAAAGAAAGAGAGAAGAGAGAAAAAGAAGAAAGAAACACAGAAAGAAAAAGAGCGAGCTGGAGTGATGGCTTAGCGATTAAGGTGCTTGCCTACAACACCTAACAACCCAAGTTTAATTCCCCAGAGTGGTACATGAGTCTAGAGTTCATTTCCAATGGTTATAGGTCCTGGCACCCATTCTCTTTGTCTGTCTGTCTGTCTGTCTGTCTGTCTGTCTGTCTGTCTGTCTGTCTGTCTGTCTCTCTCTCTCTCTCTCTCTCTCTCTCTGCTTGCAAATAATAAAGTAAAAAGAGCCATTGGTGAAAAAGTAAATAAAAGGCCAGGCATGGTGCACTAGGGAGACAGAGGTAGGATGATTGCTGTGAATTTGAAGTCAGCCTGGGCTAAAGTGAGACGCTACCTAGAAAAAGCCAAAAAAAAAAAAAAAATTTTTGGTGTGCTGGGGTGATGGCTCAGCAGTTAAAGGCACTTGTTTCCAAAACCTGATGGCCCAGGTTCGGTTCCCAGTTACCCACATAAAGCCAGATATACAAAGTGATGAATGCATCTGGAGTTCATTTGTTGTGGCAAGATGCCCTGGCATGGCCTCTATCTCTCTGCCTCTCTCCCCTTGAAAAAATATATATTTTTTCCAGGTAGGGTCTTGCTCTAGCCCCTCCTTTCTCCTATTCCTCCACCTGATCTCTGCTCTTGATTATAAAGTCCAAGAATAGGCAAAACCAATTTGCAGTGATAAAAATCAGAAAGTGAGGGAGCTAGGAGATGGCTCATTGGTTAGAAGAACTGGATTGCAAAACCTGTTGGCTGGAGTTCAATTTCCCAGGACCCACATAAAGCTAAGTGCTTTGGTGATCCCAAGATGTCTGTGACAGGAGAATCTGAAGCTCGAGAACCAGCTAGTTTGATATTTATTTACAGTCTTGCAGAGTACCCACATGCATGCACACAAATAACAAAATTAATTACTAACAAAAAAGCATATAACACTTGGGCATTGGTGGCTCACACCTTTAATCCTCAGCACTCAGGAGGCAAAGGTAGGAGGATCATTGTGAGTTTAAGGCCAGCCTGGGACTATACAGTGAGTTCTAGGTCAGCCTGGGCTAGAGTGGACTACCTTGAAAAACAAACAGACAAGAAACCCCCCATATATCAAAAGGTGAAGCTGGGTGTGATGTCTCAGCACTTGGGAAGCGTAGATAGAAGGATTGTGTGAGTTTGAGGCAAGCCTGGGACTTCAGAGTGAGTTCCTGGTGAGCCTGGGTTAGAGTGAAACTCTACCTGGGGGGAACAGGAAAAAAATGGGCATTGTGGCACATGCTTTTAGTCCCAGCACTTGGGAGGCAGAGGTAGGATAGCCGTGAGTTGAAGGCCAGCCTGGGCTAGAGCGAGACCCTACCTCGAAAACCAAAAAAAAAAAAAAAAAAAACCTTTCTTGGGTGATGATAAAAATATCCTATATCTTGGATTGTGTGGGGATGAACTATAAGAACAAGCTATGGTAATGAAGTATGGGAAAGAACTGGGAACTCACAGCAATTCTACCTCTTCATCCCAAGTGCAGGGATTTAAGCTGTACAGATCCATCTGGAATATTTCTAATACTTTTTATTTATTTATTTCAAAGCAGAGAGAGAGAGAAGAGAGACAGAAAAAGAGAGAATGGTTGTGGCAGGGCCTCTAGCCACTGCAAACGAACTCCAGACACATGCTCCACTCTGTGCATCTGGCTTCACATGGTGTTGTAGTCAGCTTTCTCATTTCTGCAACAAAGAAACCAAAGGCAGCTGATGGGAGGGATGAGTGTATTTTGGTTTACATGCTTGAGGGGAGGCTCCATCATGGCAGGGAAAATGACAACATGAGCAGAGGGTGGACATCACCTCTGCCACCACACTGCACACAGCAGCAGGAAGGTGTGCCAAACACTGGCAAGGGGAAATTGGGTATATCCCCCAGACACCCACCCCCAACAACACAGTCCTAACAAGGTTCCAATTCCAAAACTGTCATCACCTGGAGATGGAGCATTCAGAACACAGATGTTTGTGGGGGACACCTGGATCAAACCATCACACATGGGTACTGGGGAATCAAACTTGGGCTCCTTAGGTTTTGCAGGCAAGCACCTTAACCACGGGGCCATCTCTTCTGCCTCATGCTAAATTTCTTCTAACTTGATTTAAAGTTAATATTTTAATTTAATTTAATTTGTAAGCAGAAAGAGAGAGATAGAGAACAGGTGTGTCATGCCCTACTGCCATTGCAATTGTACATATGCTTTATGTGATTACTGGGAAATTGAACCTGGACACACAACTTTGCAAGCAGTACCTTTACAACTGTGTAATCCACCTGCTTAAAGCAGTGTGACTAGGTTTCCTCTGCCTTGGTGTACCTTTGGCCTGAACAGCACAGATGATCAATATTGACAACAATGTTTAGAGGTGCTGATTAACGTTAAGATATGCTCAGCTGGGCATTTTGTGGTTACACACCTTTAATCCCAGCACTTAGGAGGCTGAGGTAGGAAGATTGCTGTGAGTTCAAGGCCAGCTTGGAACTATAAAATGAGTTTCAGGTCAGCCTGGGCTAGAGTGAGACCCTACCTTGAAAACAAAACAAAACAAAACAAAACAAAAAGATATGCTCTGTGCTCCTTGTCCCTGGTTGAACTCTTGACTCAGAATAAACATACATGCATCAGAAGTGATGATCATAGCGTTGAAGATGAGGTCAGTAACTAAAGGTCCACGGATCGGCTGAAACCAGTGGGCTGAATGTGACTACTCTTGTGATCAGAGTCGTATGTGTGTCCTGGATCAGCAGAGTCCTGCAGGTCATACCCCTAAATCCCTTCCTTTAACAAATGTCTAAGGATTATCCAAAGTCAGAAGTTGCTTACCCTTTGCTCGTGCAATGTACTACTTGTTCACGTATTACTGTTTGTTTTTTTCTTTGAAGAAGCTCACTCTAGCCCAGACTGACCTGGAACTCACTCTGTAGTCTCAGGCTGGCCTCAGACTCATGGGGATCCTCCTACCTCTGCCTCCCTAGTGCTGGAACTAAAGGCATGGGCTACCAACCTGGCTGTATTGCTGGTTTTTGTCTGTTCAATAAAGTGTCTATGAGGGGAGCTGGAGAGATGGCACTTTCTGCAAAGCCTAACAACCTGAGTTCAATCCCCAGTATCCATGTAAAGCCAGATGCACAAAGTCGTGCATGCATCCAGAGTTGTGTGTGTGTGTGTGTGATGGCAGGAGGCCCTAGTGGGCCCATTCTCTCTGTCTCTCTTCTATCTCTCTCTCTGCTTGCAAATAAAAGATATTTTTATGGGCTGGAGATATGTCTCAGTGGTTAAGGCGCTTGCCTGCAAAGCCTAACAACCTGGGTTTGATTCCCCAGTACCCATGTAAAAGCAAGATGCACAGAGTGGCACATGCACCAGGAGTTCATTTGCAGTGGCTAGAAGCCCTGGTGTGCCCATTCTCCCTCCCTCCCTCTCTCTCTCTCTCTCTCTCTGTTTACAAATAAATATTTCTTCCTTTTTTTTCTTTTTTCTTTTGGAGGTAAGGTCTCGCTCTAGCCCTGGCTGACCTGGAATTCACTCTGTAGTCTCAGGTTGGCCTTGAACTCATGGCAATCCTCCTACCTCTGCCTCCCGAGTGCTGGGATTAAAGGCGTGCGCCACCACGCCCGGCCAGTTTACTCACTTCTGCATAGAAGAGTTTTAGAGATTAGTCTTTTCTAAATCAGGGCTGTGGTCCCCCAAGTAGTCCAGTTTGGCATACCTGTTCTTATTCAATAATAATAATAATAAAAGCACTGAGAAATGCTGATTAGTCCTAAAATATACTTATATGAACTATAACTAGCATTAGAAACACATCTTTTGGGCATATACTTAGGTGCTGAATTGCTTGATCACAAGGTATATATGAATCCTGCCTGCCACTTAACACTTGCATGGCACTGGGCAAAACTAGTTTCCTTATCTGTACCACAGCTAATCTCACCTTAATGGGCACAAACCTGGGAAGATTCTTTTTTTTTTCTTATTTTTTCTAGGTAGGGTCTTGCTCTAGCCCAGGCTGACCTGGAACTCACTATGTAGTCTCAGGATGGCCTTGAACTCACGGCGATCCTCCTATCTCTGCCTCCCAAGTGCTGGGCTGAAAGACATGAGCCAACATGCCCGGCTGTGCTAAGAGATCTTACTCTCTAAAGTTGTAGCTTTTCAGAAAATTCACTGTTACTTGGACACAGAGAAGCAGCTTTAATTTTTACCCAGGTGCCAAGCTTCAGATAAGAGGTTTCCAAATACATCCTTCCACACTGTAGTTGCCAAGGAAACAGGATCTGAGTCCTCTTGCTAGCTCAGGCCTGATGATAATCCCTTTCCACAGGGTCTGGCATGCTTTGAAGCTATCAGAACACTGCGCTGGGCTGGAGAGTGGGTCAGTGGGAGAAATTGCTGGCCTGGCATGCTCAGGGCCCGGATTGACCCTCCTACTGAGGAAACCAAACCCAAACACAAGAGGCAAAACCCACGACTGTTCCTTTTACAATTTTTACAAAAGTTTTTTGAGGTAGGGTCTCATGCCAGGCTGACCTGGAATTCACTACTTTGTCTCAGGGTGGCCTTGAAATCAAAGATAGACAGTCCTCCTACCTTTGCCTCCCAAATGGATTAAAGACATTGATCTTCTTCCCCAAACCAAAATAACCCTCTTTGGGCATCTGGTGACGTGTCCCTTGATTCTTCTTGTGTGCAGTTACTCTTGCAGCAGCAAGTTAATAAAGCTAGCTTTGTCTGGTTACCTTTCGGCAGTGTATATCAGATGGACTTTATATTGGGATATACAAAATATGTTAACAATGCCCAGAACCTAATAAGCATTTAAGAAATTATAAAATTGGGCTGGAGAGATGGCTCAGTGGTTAAGGCACTTGCCTCCAGTGCCTAAGGCCCCCGGTTCAATTCCTCAGGACCCACATAAGCCAGACCCACAAAGTGGTGGCCCTGGTGCATTCTCTCTCTCTCTCCCACCTTGAAAATGAATAAATAAAAAATAAAAAAAAGAAATTATAAAATTGGGGGTTGGGAGGATGGCTCAATGGTCAAAGATACTTGCTTGCAAAATGTGATGGCCCCTGGTTCTATTTCTCAACACACACAGAAAGCCTGATGCAAAAAATGTCAAATGCATCTGGAGTTTTTTTTTTTTTTTTTTTTGGAGGTAGGGTCTCGCTCTAGCCCAGGCTGACCTGGAATTCACTATGTAGTCTCAGGGTGGCCTTGAACTCATAGTGATCCTCCTACCTCTGCCTCCCAAGTGCTGGGATTAAAGACGTGCACCACCACACCCGGCTCAGTATGGGGGAATTGAAATCGAACCCAAGGCTTTGCAGGGAAGTGCCTTAACTGCTGAGCCATCTCTCCAGCCCAATTTTTGCATTTTTAAAGAACACATAAGCTTGCTATGTAGCTGAGGATGATCTTGAACTCCTGATCGTCCTGCTTCCACTTCCCAAGTCCTGGGATGACTGGCATGTGCCAGCACACCAGTTTTGGAAACATTTTTGTTTTGTAAGACTGAGGATTGAACTCGGGGTGTTTTCTCTCTTTCTAGAGTCTTGCTATATAGTCTTGGTTGGCCCAACACTCATTTGGACTAGAGACAAACTGTCTCCTGAGTACTGGAATTAGAGGTATACATCAACACATCCAGCAACTAAGGGTCTTGTGCATGCTAGGTGAGGATTCCAACACTAAGTGAAGACCCCTTGTCTTGATCTGTTCTTTTCTCTGCTGGAGGAAAAAATGCTCTTACAAATGAATCCCAGTGAAAAATAGAGCTAGCTGGGCATGGTGGCATTAGCACTAGGGGCACAGAGGTAGGAGGGTGGCTGTGAGTTTGAGGCCAGCTTGAGGATACAAAGTTTCAGATCTACCTGACCTAGAGTGAGACCCTGAAGAAAAAAAAAAAAGGAAAGGAAAGGAAAATAGAGCTAGCCTTGCTTTAAAATGCTCTAAGGTTGAACACAGGAACACAGGCTCAGTCACACTTTTTGGGTCTCCTCCCACACATGCAAGCTGCTTCCTCTTTTCCCATTTCTGAGAAACTGCACAGCAGTTTTGGGGGGAGGGGTGGAGAACCCAAAAAACTCTGCTGTAGCCCTTAACTTCTCATTACTGGCAGCTCCCTAGTACACATCCTATCCGTCTTTCCTTTTACCACATACTCAAGAAATGCATTTTTCTATGGATGTTACATTCCAAATTGCACAAGCTTCAGTTTATTTTTAGATAGTCTAGTTTGTGGTCAGGATGTGGCTCAGTGGTAGAGTGCCTGCCTAGCATGTACAGGCCTGGGTTCAATCCCTGGTACTGCCACAAAAAATAAAAGAAATTCTGGTGTGGTATAGATGAGCAAGCTATTTGAAAGGAATTTGCATACAGAATGAATTTGGGGAAATGAGAATCAGTTTTGGCAAAGTAGATGTGAATTAGTTTAGTGTTTAGGTTTTCCAGTGAAACTTTGAAGTGGAGACTGGGGAGAGAGCTCAGTGATTAAAGGCACTTGCTTGCAAACCCTGCTGGCCCAGGGTTCCTATCCTCAATACCTACCTAAAGCCAGATGCACAAAGTGGCACATGCATCTGGAGTTCATTTGCAGTAGCTGGAGTCCCTGGCGTGACCCCTATACATTCTCATTGTCTCTCTCGCTCTGCTTGCAAATAAAAAACAATTTATTAAAAAAAAAAACTTTTAAAAAGCCAGGCATGGTGGTGCACCCTTTTAATCCCAGCACTTGGGAGGCAGAGGTAGGAAGATCACTGTGAGTTCGAGTCCACCCTGAGACTACATAGTGAATTTCAGGTCAGCCTGGGCTAGAGTGAGACCCTACCTTAAAAGATCAAAGAACAAAACAAAACAGGGCTGGAGAGATGGTTCAGCGGTTAAGGCACTTGCATCCAGTGCCTAAGGCTCTGGGTTCAATTCCCCAGGACCCACATAAGCCAGACCCACAAGGTGGTGGCCCTGGTGTGCTCTCTCTCTCTCCCCCCTCTCCCTCTCTCTCTGTATGTCTCTGCTTGAAAATGAATAAATAAAATATTAAAAAAACAAAAGCAAACTTTAAGGTAGGCTCAGTGGTTAAGGCGCTTGCCTGCTGATTCCCCTTGGGTATTGGGGAATGGAGCTCTGGGTTTGTTTGCAAGTGGCTGGAGACCCTGGCACACCCATTCTATCTCTCTTCTCTTTATATCTCTCTGTTTGCAAATAAATATTTTTTAAAAATTAAAAAAAACCCTTAAGGTAAAGAATATTCTCTGGAGGCTGGGAAGATGGCTCAGATGATATGAGGACTTACAGTGATAGCATGAAGACCTGAACTTGATCCCTAAAACTAGGCCTGTAACCACAGTCCTCGAGAGGGGGAGAGGCAGAGACAGAATTTTGGGGAGTTGCTGGTCAGCCAGCTTGACTAAAAAATTGGCATACACACACATAAAATGAAAAGAAAACTTGCCAGGCATGTAGTCTCAGGCTGGCCTCAAACTCACTGCAATCCTCCTACCTTTGCCTCCTGAGTGCTACGATTAAAGGCATGCACCACCGCATCCACTTTACATCACATTTTAAAACTCAACTATTATCTATTTTAAAGATAAAAATACAGATAGAATATCCTTTCTTCACGCCACCACACCCAGCGCATGCCTTTAATTCCAGTGTGATGGTTAAATTTTGTTGTCAACTTGACCTTTCAAGTAATCTTGGGTGGGTCTCTGAGGATGTTGACAGGAAGCCAGCCTCTCAGCAAGGGGCAAGATGTAAGGAAGCTCAAAGGAGCTAGAAGTAAACATCCTTTCCTGTGTGGGCAGTGCAGGAAGGAAATTCCAGAGACTCGGGAAGCCATTAAGTCTGGGATAGAATTGCAAGACACCACCCTAACACTTTATAAAGGGGAAGAATTCTCTTCTTGGCCTTCCTGCCTGTTTGCTGTTCTGTATGTATGGTGTTGGTGATGGGTGTCTCTCCTTGCTCAGACCTGTGAAAGCCTCTTTTGCTGTTATGGGACGTCCCTCAATCTGTAGTTTAAATAAATACTTTCCTCCCCCAAATTGTGCCTGGTTTGAAGATTCATCCCAGCAGCGTATGGCAGACTGCGACACCCAGCACTTGGGAGGCAGAGATAGGAGGATCACCATGAGTTCAAGGCCACCCTGAGACTACATAGTGAATTCCAGGTCAGCAGGTGTTCAGGGGTGTCCCTGGGGTAGATCATCTCCACCTGAGTGTCCTTCACCGTGGGAGGATACACTTCATCAATTACTTGATATTTTAATTTTCCATCCTTGAAAGTGCGCAGTTTCTGCTGTCTATCCAGTGTTTCACCATGCATAGGACTTAAGTCCACCCCATGGCCCAGTCCTCCAGTGAACGCAGGTCCTCACTTCTGGTTGGTGAATGAAGTGCTGGACAAAGCAGGTGAACGTCATCCTTGTGCCTTGAGGGTCGGGGATGAACTTTCTTCTTGGGAGTGGAAGGGCTCTGGGATAGTAGGAGAGGCTGGAGAAAGCTTCCCAGATTTTGTAGCCGTGGTGCCCGTTCTGTCCACCGATGTGCTCTGGATCATGATTGCATCTCGCAGGACGGAGATGTGATTGACCAGGGCCCAGGCTCCCTCCAAGCGGGTCAGTAGGCAGCCCCGCGTATTGGGGGTGGGCTTCGCACTAGTTTTATTCTTTGGAGCAGTCTTCACCCTAGAATCCGGTCCGGGTACAGTCGCATTTATAGCGGTCAACCCCCACGCTCACGCAAGCCCCTCGGTTGGGTTTTGACACGGACGGGAGCGGCAAAGAAGCCCCGCACCACAGCAGGGCGCGGAGCTGCGTGGCCGCGAACCGCGCCCGGGAACCGGGAGGATGCACGCACGCGCGGCTCCGGAACGCTCTCCCGACGCTCCCGCCCCGACTCCGTTCCGACTGCGCCTGCGCCCCGCGTGCCGGGGTGGGGCGGGGCGGGGCTTGCGCGTGCGCGCCGCGTGTGGGCGTGGCCGGTGCGCACGCAGCCCGGGCGCCTTCTTCCCCTTCCCTGTGCGCTGCGGCGGGTCCTGGCTGGTGGCTGCTTCCGGAGGAGCACCGGCCGGTCTCAGCCGCTCGCTGTCATGTCTTACGGCCCCTTAGACATGTACCGGAACCCGGGCCCCTCGGGGCCGCCGCTGCGGGACTTCAACAGCATCATCCAGACATGCAGCGGCAACATCCAGCGGATCAGCCAAGCCAGTGAGTCCGGGGGGGACCCGCGGGGGAGGGGACCGGCCAGGGCCGCGGCTCCTCGGGCTGCTCGGGGACCGCCCTGCCCGCCGCCCTAGCGCCTCGCCTGGGCGCCGTCGTCGCCGCCGTCCCTCACCCACCCACCCCGCTCTCTTGTCACCGTCCCCGGTGCAGCTCTCAGGCCACCGCCGACCGGCGCCCTGGGAACCGGCAGCTTGCATTGAAGGGAGGTGGACGCACGGTGCGTGTGTTTGGGTTGACTTCACGCACAGTTCTTCCTGGGATGGATTTTGGAAACCAGACACAATGGACGGGTATTTAAGGGATGAGCTGACTTCAGTTTTAATAAAGAGGATTGAGCGAAAACACTTCATGTTATTTTCGTATGTTGAAGCATTTTTTTTTTTTAAATCTCAAACGCATGAATGAGGCTTTCGTTTTCCTTGGCGGCGGAGTTATGTACTCTTTGAGCATTATATACATCTTATATACATCTTGGGGACTTAGCCACACAGCTACGATAGGAAGTAGGAGATGGTAGGATTGGTGGTGGAATTCCGAATGTCATGTTTGCCTTAAAACTCCTTACCATTGGGGTCTGAGTGAGAGACTGGAGCTGAATCAAATACATATTATTTCTTGTACTTGAGCAGAGAGCCTTACAGACTGCACATCGGAAGCAACTATACTTGGAAAGAATGCTCATAATCATTACGTTGTTTGTTGTGTTTTTGTGAGCTTGGTTATACTCTGTTAAATACGTAGAGGCCAGTTGGTCCTAAATTACAATTATGCTCTAATTTATAAAGCATTGGCTACCACTTTGATTTTAAATTCCAGTGTATATTGTGGAATTTGTGAAGTAGAAAGCTTCTGAAGAGGAGGTTGATATTGGGGGTCAAAAGAATATGAGGCTTGTTAAATCCAGAAGTAAAAAAATAATAAAAAAAACTATTGTGGGGTGTGGTGGTACACACCTTTAATCTCAGTACTCTGGGAGGCTGAAGTAGTTCCAGGCCAGCCTGAGACTAAATAGTGAATTCCAGGTCAGCCTGAGCTAAAGTGAGACCCTACCTCCAAAAACAAGACAAGCAAGCAAACAAATAAACAAAAATAAAACATTAACATGATTGCTGATTCGAAAGTACAGTCTGTGTGTTCTAATTTCCTTTTGTGAAGAAGCTGTTACACAGGTTAGAGCAGAATATTCCAGTTAATGGCTGAAATTTTCTCACTGATGTTAAATCTCATTTTAATGTCTATTTGTGAAATAGTCTTTTTGTTTTGTTTGCTTTTATTATTTTTAAAATGTTATTTACAAGCAGAGAGAGAGAGAGAGAGAGAACACCAGGGCCACCACCTTATGGGTCTGGCTTATGCGGGTCCTGGGGAATTGAACCTGGGGCCTTAGGCACTGGAAGCAAGTGCCTTAACCAGTGAGCCATGTCTCCAGCCCTCCTTGTGTTGTTTTTTGAGGTAGGGTTTTGCTCTAGCCCAGGCTGGAATTCACTATGTAGTCTCAGGCTGGCCTCAAATTCACAGCAATCCTCCTACTTCTACCTCCCAAGAGGCAGAATATTCTTTGTATCAAGCTGTACATAAGTATAGTAAGTATAGGAACTGGCATAGAGTATTTCATTAGGGAGTCTGTGGAGTACATACTCAAAGTTTAAGCCTGGCATGGTGGCACAGGCTCCATAATTCCAGAATCTCTGAGTCTGAGACAGGAGGATTGCCACAAATTTGAAGCCAGCTTGAGCTACAGAGTTCAAAGTAGTATGGGCTGCATAGCAAAATCCTTTCTTTAAAATAAAAAGAAAAAAAAAGAGAATGAATGAACAAGAGGAAGGAATGGGGAAAAAAGAAAAGGTTGAAAATCAAAAGCCAGCCAGGCATGGTGGCACACGCCTTTAATCCCAGCACTCGGGAGGCAGAGGTAGGAGGATCACTGTGAGTTCAAGGCCACCCTGAGACTACATAGTGAATTCCATGTCAACCTTGGCTAGAGTGAGACCATACCTTGAAAAAAAAAAGATTCACATATGTGCACATATTTGAGCCCACACACATAAACACAAAATATAGTTCTGTGGCAGTCAACACATTTATTAATTTATTTTATTAAAAAATATTTTATTTATTCATTTTCAAGCAGAGAGAGAGAGAGAGAGAGAGCGAGCGAGAGCGAGCGCACATACCAGGGCCACCACCTTGTGGGTCTGGCTTATGTGGGTCCTGGGGAATTGAACCCAGGGCCTTAGGCACTGGAGGCAAGTGCCTTAACCGCTGAGCCATCTCTCCAGCCCTATTTATTTATTTTTAAAATATTTTATTTATTCATTTTCAAGCAGAAAGAGAGAGAGAGAGAACAAGTGAGCACCAAGGCCACCACCTTGTGGGTCTGGCATATGTGGGTACTGGGGAATTGAACTCGGGGCTTTCAGCACTGGAGGCAAGTGCCTTAACTGCTGAGCCATCTCTCCAGCCCCACATTTATTTATTTATGTATTTATTTATTTGAGAGAATGGGTGGGAATGCTAGGCTTGACTGGCTTTTTTCTTGTAATGTTCTCATCTTCACTGTTAGGTTGTTCATTCCTTTGAGACAGGAACATGACTTACTGATTTTTTTTTTTTTTTTTTTTGGTTTTTTTCGAGGTAGGGTCTCGCTCTAGTCCAGGCTACCTCTGCCTCTAGAGTGCTGGGTTTAAAGGCGTGCGCCACCACGCCCAGCTGATTTACTGATCTTTATAGCTCTAGTATTTCATTCACTTATTCATTCAGGATGCAACAATTATTCTTTGAGTTTCTGGCATGTGCTAGGGATAGAACAATGAACAGAAGACAAAATTGCGGCCTGATAATGTGTGTACTATGTTTGTATGCATTTGTATTTATGTATACATGCACATATAAATGTGCTCGCACATAAAGGCAGTATCACATAATAAGTGCTGTGAAGAAAAATAAAGCAGGGTAAGTGCACAGAGAATGAAGGGAGAACGTGCTATTTCAGGCAAGTTGGTCAGGAAGGCCTCTCTGAGGAGATGGCATTTGAGTGAGTAGATGGGGGAATGAAGTGAAGGAAGGAACTTTGTGAGTAGTGGGTAAAGGCCTTCTAGGGGAAGTGTAAAGACTTAGATGCATTTTAAAAAAAATGCAACCTGGATTGGTGGTGTGTGCCTTTAATCCCAGCACTTGGGAGGTACAGGTAAGAGGATCTCTGTGAATTCAAGGCCACCCTGAGACTACATAGTGATTTCCAGGTCAGCCTGGGCTAGAAAAAAAGGCAAGGAGGCAGGTGTGGCTGGACTAAAGGGTCTACCCCAGGCATAATGCCTTCAAGACATGGCGTCAGATCTAAGTATATATGTCCTTAGAATACAGACACATAGCCACCCACCCATACAGTACCACAAGAACCTATAGTCATTGAAAATTTAAGAGAGGGGCTGGAGAGATGGCTCAGCGGTTAAGGCACTTGCCTCCAGTGCCTAAGGCCCTGGGTACAATTCCCCAGGACCCATGTAAGCCAGACCCACAAGGTAGTGGCCCTGGTGTTCGTTCTCTCTCTCTCTCTCTCTCTCTCTCTCTCTCTCTCTCTCTCTCTCTCTGCTTGAAAATGAATAAATAAAATATTTAAAAAAAAAAAAGAAAATTTAAGAGAGGGAGGGAGGGAACCTCCCTTTCTTTTTTTTTCCAGGTAGGGTCTCGCTCTTGCTGACCTGGAATTCAGTCTCAGGGTGGCCTCCAACTCATACAATCCTCCTACCTCTTCCCCTGGTGTGCTGGAATTAAAGGTGTGTGCCACCAAGCCTGGCAGTTCTTTCTTTTTTAAAAAATATTTTTATTTATTTATTTGCAAGCAGGCAGAGAGAGAGAGAGAGAGAGAGAGAGAGAGAGAGAGAGAGAGAGAGAGAGAGAGAGAGAGATCATAGTCCCCAGGACCTCTTGCCACTGTAAACAAACTCCAGATGCATGTGCCACTTTTTGTACCTGGGGAATCAAACCCTGACCAGTTGGCTTTGCAAGGAAGTACCTTTAACCACTAAGCTATCTCTCCTTCCCTGACATTTCTTATCATAACATGTGACTGAAGAGTCTAGGCCAGTGATTTTTTTTTTTTTTATAAGATCACAAAAGCACTTTTATTTACTTTCTTAGGTTTAAATCCTTGAAGGGTACAGAATCACACGGATTCTGTGTCCTGTGGCCTTGGCGGGAAGGTTGCTTCGGAATTTGGCTCGAACCATGCCACTGTTTCCATGAGCCTGAGTTACTTTTCCCCAGATTACTCTGGTCTTGTTAGGTTTGCCACCAGGAGTCACTGTGTTGTTTTTTGCTTTGTACACGTAGGCACATCTCTTGCCCAAGTAGAATTCGGTTTCATCTTGGGCATAAACACCTTTGATTTTCAGAAGAGCCGTGTGCCCCTTCTGGTTCCGGAGCCCCCGCTTATAGCCAGCAAAGGTGGCCTTGCACCGGAACCTTTCAGACATAACTGCCTCTTAGAAGTCCTGTTCCAGCAGGCCTCCAAGATGGTGGGAAAAGGAAGGGGACCACGCAAGGCCTTGTAGGCCAGTGTTTTTGAGGCAGGAAAACCCTAATAGTTTCAAAGGAATCTCTAGATCAAACAATAGCATTTCTGTTCCATTTGTGGCTTATCTATTAATGTATGTGTATATGTTTGCTTAAAGTAGTATCTAATTATAGCTCAGGCTAGCCTAGAACTCATGGCAATCCTCCTGCCTCCTGGGATTACAAGTGTGAGACACCATGCCAAGCTTTGAGGGGCTTTGTTTACTAAAAAACAAGGAAACATCTGAACTTTTTTAAAAAATAATTTATTTGCAAGCAGGAAGTTACAGACAGAGGAATACAGACAGTAAGAGAATGGGCTCGCAGAGGAACTCCAGGTGCATGCGCCACTGTGTGTATCTGGCTTTACATGGGTACTAGGGAATCAAACCCAGGCAGTCAGACTTTACAAACACTGTTTTACCTCTTCACTGCTCACTGTCCTTATCTAAAGCAGTGCTTTTATTTTATATGGTAGTGAGGGTGAACTAAAGTAACATAAAATGCTTAAAATAGAAGGGTGTGGTGGCATATATCTTTAGTCTTAGCACTTTGGGAGGCCGAGGTAGGAGGTCAGCCTGGGCTCGAGTAAGATACTACTTCAAGCAAATACACACACACACATTAATAGATTAGCCAACAAAACAAAAACCAAAAAACTAAAACAAAACAGAACAGCTATATAGTAAATTTGTAAGAAATGTTAACTGTCATTTTGTTTTGAATTTGCAAGCAATTTTCCCTTACAACTTAACATATATTGTGTATTTTTAAATTAAGTTTAGCTTTTTGACCTTGTCCTTGCAATGAGAGCAATCACTACTGATTTTGTGGAGATAGAAGAACCATGCATTATACATTTCTCTTCAGCTGGAGTGCCTGGTACAGCAGTGAATATGTTGGCATTCAATATGTACTTAATTGATTTTATCATTGCTAAGTACATTTTCATAATAGCTTTCCTTAGTTGAGTGCTTTTATGTGCCAGACAGTATTCTAAACTTAGCTTCATATTATTTCATCACAACAACCATATGAAGGTCCTCTTGTTATCCCCACTTCTTGGGTGAGGAAACAGACTCGGAAGACTCATCATTTACTAATGATCACTCAGCTAGGAGGTGATGAAACCAGTAAGCAAACATAGGCAATTTTATTGGACGTGGTGGTGTATGCCCATAGGCCCACCAACTCAGGCAGAGGCAGGAAGATCGCTACAAGTTCAAGGCCGGCTTGTGCTAGATAGTGAGTTTCAGGCCGTCCTTTTTTCTGTTTTGTTTTGTTGCTGTGGCTGCTGCTGTTGTTTTCAAGGTATAGTCTCACTGTAGCCCAGGCTGAACTGGAACTCACTCTGTAGTCCCAGGCTGGCCTTGAACTCACAGTGATCCTCCTACCTCTGCCTCCCAAGTGCTGGGATTAAACACTCTGTGTCGTCACACCAGGCCCAAAATATTTTAAAGTAGATTGGACATATAGCTTATTGGTAGAACACTTGCCTGGAATGTGTAAGACCCTTGGTTAAATTCCCACTACCACCAAAAGAAAAAAAAAAGATACATTGTGAAATGTTGTAACATGTCAATCCACTATAAGTTTTGTTTTTTCCAGGTTCTGGGTATTGAGCCCAGGGCCTTACACATGCTAGTCGGAGGACTGCTCTGCTACTGAGCCACATGACCAGCAATATTGTGACGATAGAAAGTTAAACTTATTTACCAGAAAGCTTAGAAAAGGAGTATCCTCATTAACCAAGTGGAGTAGAAAATCCTTTTAGATTTAACTCATTTTAATAGAAATATTAAAAAATATTTTTAAAGTATGAGGGTTTTTTTTGTTTGTTTGTTTGCTTTGTTTGGGATTTCAGCCCAGGTTGACCTGGAATTCACTTTGTGATCTCAAGATGGCTTTGAACTCAAGGCGATCCTCCTAACTCTGCCTCCTGAGTCCTGGGATTAGAGGTGGGTGGGCCGACTTGTGATATTTAAAGCACACTCAAGTGAAAAGAAGGATCTGTGTGAACGTTTCTTTCTGTGCCTCAGGTTTATGAAGGATGTGCTTCTCAGATGTAAATGATGGTCAGTGAGTAGTTGCCTGGAACAAATCTTGGTGGTGGTGGTAATGTTCTTTTTGCTTTGTGTGTGTGCAGAATGCATGTGTGGGGTGTGAGATGTGTGCCATGTGCATACGTGTGTGTGGACCTAGGGTGTCCTCTTAGTTCTCATCTGGGTGTATGCTTGAGATGAGGCCTCTTCCTCAACCTGGGACTGCTATCCGTCAGTAATTCTTCACTCTTTACACCTGCCACCCCATGGACTGGAGTTACAGCTGTGTGTGGTCATGTCCAACTTTTTACTTTGGTTCTGGAGAGTCAAACTTGGCAGTCTCCAGGCTAAGAGGCCTTCATGCTTAAGCAGTCAGCAGTCTTAACTGCTGAGCCATCTGCCCATTATTCTGGTAAACGAAAGACCCTATTCTTTCACCTGAGTTTCAGAGTATCTGATAACTTGTTTTGCTGAAACTTTTAGGAAAATATCTTAATATTCAGGAATATAAAAGGAGTTAATGAAGGTTTAGAGTAATTCTGGTGCTTAATTAGCAAGTGACTCTATAAAATCCCCAGACACCTACTTCCCCCTCCCCTCCAACCTCACAAATTCAGGTCATTTTTTAAAAAAATATTTTTTATTTATTCATTTTCAAGCAGAGAGATACAGTGGGAGAGAGAGAGAGAGAGAGAGAGAGAGAGAGAGAGAGAGAGAGAGAGAGAGAGAGAGAGAGAACTAGGGCCACCACCTTGTGGGTCTGGCTTATGTGGGTACTGGGGAATTGAACCCAGGGCCTTAGGCACTGGAGGCAAGTGCTTTAACCGCTGGACCATCTCTCCAGCCCAATTCAGGTCATTTTAACAAAGGAAATCAGAAAATTCTAGATTAAAAAGCAGTAGGCTGAGAGTACACAGAAAGAAGCTGATTATTAATTGCCTTTTTTCCCATATTCTATAAATTCCCATAGCTATCTTTAGCTTATTTAATTTTTATAGATTTTTAATAACTAACTTCATACTTAGATGTATTGTTAAGAGTTTCTAAAGGTTTGTTTCGACTTTTTGCATGTGTATGGTGTGTGTGCATGTATATGTTTGCATGTGTGTGTGCACATGTGTATGTGTACCAGAGGTTGACATCAGGTGTCTTCGTTGATTGCACTTCACCTGATTTATTGAGACAAGGTCTCTCACTTGAACCCAGAGCTTGCCAGTTCAGCTAGTCTAGCTCGCCAGCTTGCCTCAGGGATCCCATTACTTGCCTCAGGGATTACTTACATGGGTGCCAGAGATCTGAACTCAGGTCCTCAGGCTTGCACAGCAAGCACCTTACCAACCTAGCCATCTCCCTTGCCCTACTTACTTTTGAAATGGGGTGTATTAGTCGGAGTTCTCTAGGGAAACAGAGCTGATAGAATGAATTGTAGTATAAAGGGGATTCATTGGATTAATTAATGGCAGTCCAACAATAGCAGTCTGCAGGCCTGAGAGTCAAGGAATGGTAACTGCTCACTCCACATGGTTGGATGCCTCAGCAGTCCCAATCCAGCACTGAAGGCCTGCAGGCATCCTGGGGAGCCACTGGTCTTCAGTTCATGCTGGAAGGTTGAGGAAACTTGGCTCCAGTGGCTACGAAGGATAGCTGAGCAGGAGAGATGCACATGCAGCACCAGCACCAGCAGCCAGGTAGGAGGATAAGAGAGCTTCTCTTCTCCCAGAGCTTCCTTAGATCAAGCCCCCTTCTGGAAGGGCCACCCATTCTGGGGTAAGGGCTCACTCTGGATGAAGACTTCCTTCCTCCTTTAGTTACTCCTTTCTGTAAGCAACCTCAGAGACCCACCCAGTATTACTGTGGATTACTAAACAGATCAAGTTGACAACAAAACTTAACCATCACAAATCCACATCTTGTCAACTTGACACCAAACCATATCTCCTTACATCATACTTAATTTCCAAATGAAGACAGTAACAAGATCATAGTTCCACCTAATATGGTAAAACTCTCCCACATACAACTGGAAACGCAAAATCTTCCCCCAACCCAAGGCAAGGTCCTTTTTTTTTTTTTTTTTTTCTGGTTTTTCGAGGTAGGGTCTCACTCTAGCTCAGGCTGACCTGGAATTCACTCTGTAGTCTCAGGGTGGCCTCGAACCCATGGTGATCCTCCTACCTCTGCCTCCCGAGTGCTAGGATTAAAGGTGTGCGCCACCATGCCCGGCTTAGCAAGGTCTTTTAAGGAATGCTTAGTCTCTAATAAGTTATAAATTCAACAACGGTTAACTAATGATAAAATATCAATCAATATTAATTACATAGTGCAGAAGTAGAAGAAAAACAAAAGTATTGGTGTACTAATATACAAGCACTCAACCAAGTAAGAGAAAACTCATGGCAATTACAGTTCTCATTGTTTTTAACTGGTCACGTGGCCTTAGCTAGTATTTGTGACTACCTTCTTCTACTACTCATTCAGTATTTCCTCCACCTTCAGCAAGCACCTCAGCAGGTCTTGTTCTTTACCTGGAGGCGTGACCCATACTTTCATTTCTGATGGATCTGGGCCATTTTTCACACTGACTTGATTGGACTGCTGTAGTTTCCCATTTGATAACAGGGCATGGTAACAGGGGAAGAGGTGCCATATAGAGTCTCCTGTCCTCCAGACATACTCTTTCTTGCCTCCATAGTGAAGGAGCAGTCCAATTTCTCCCTGGTAGTCTGGATCAATTACCCCTGCTAACATCCTTTCTTGGCCTGTTGACCAGAGTGCATCAGGAGCCCAAAGTGGCCAGGGGGAAGTCTTAGCTTCCAGTTCAGTGGAATACTCTTTGTGCCTCCTGACAAAAGCACTCCCTCCTCTGGAACCAAGACTTCTAGGCCAGCAGAGAGTAAGGTTGCAGGAACAGGAAGCAAAAATTTGGCTAATGGATCACTTGGGGTGATGGTAAGTGTTACCATTCCCATTTCCACCCCTTGATTCCTGGACCCGTGGATCCGGGCTATAGGAGCAACAGTACCCTATATACAACACTGGTTCAGAGCATACACAGCCTGCTAGAGAATCCTGCCCCAGCCCTCCAGACTAGTGCTACCTAGTTGGCGCCGTAACTGGTTCTTTAAAAGACCATTCCACTATTCTGTCAAGCCAGCTGCTTCAGGGTGGTGGGGCACATGGAAGGACCAGTGAATTCCATGATCATGAGTCCACTGCTGTGAAGTGAGTTTCTCGATCAGAAGCAATGCTTTGTGGAACTTGTAAGCCCATGGATAGTAGTTTTGGCAGAAGCTCTCTGGGCAGGAAAAGCAAATCCATACCTGGAATAAGTGTCTATTCCAGTAAGGACAACATGCTGCCCTTTCCATGATGGAAGTGGTCTGATATAGTCAACCTGCTACAAGTCACTGGCTGATCTTGAGGAATGCTACCATCCTGGGAGCTCAGTGTTGGTCTCTGTTCCTGGCAGATCAGGCAGTCAGCAGCAGCCGTAGCCAGATCAGCCTTTGTTAGTGGAAGTCCATGTTGTTGAGCCCATTCATAACCTGCATCCCTTCCACCATGGCCACTTTGTTCATGGGCCCATTGGGCAAAGATAGGGATGGCTGAGGAGAGAGATTGGCCTGTATCCACAGAATGGATCAGCTTATCAACTTGATTATTAAAAGTCATCCTCCAATGAGTTCATCTTCTGATGAGCATTAACATGAGACACAAGTATCCTTATATCCTTTGCCCATTCAGAGAGGTCTTTTCAAATACATTTTCCCCCAAATGTCTTTCTCACCAATTTTCCAATTGTGTTCCTTCAAAGT
>PVHP010032640.1:0-20168 GCA_004024765.1 Zapus hudsonius | reverse complement strand
TCATCAAGCTTAAAAGCTTCTGTACAGACACATATACCATACACAGAGCGAATAGACCACCATCAGACTGGGAGAAAATCTTCACCAGCTACACCATGGACAAGGGATTAATATCTAGAACCTTACAAAGCACCTAGGTTTTAGCTCTCACTCAAGGGGAGGGTGTCTCTGGAGCTTCCTGACCCGTCACAAAAGGGTAATGGAGACAGACAGGGAGGATACTCAAAATAGTCCAAAGCAAAAACACAGAGATTCTTAACAGCTCAACAGTAAAGCAGACTTAAAACTCACCCACCTTGGCTCAAGGAATTTTGCAGAATAGGGGGTGGAAAGATTGTAAGAGCCATGGGGGGGAATATCCACAGACATTGACCCCCTCAAAAAATCTGACTACTGCTTGTACATTTCATAGCCTTCCATCCCATGGACCTTTCCAGTAATCCCACTGAGGAGGGCACTCAGTGGATTGGAGTGGGAGCAGGGAGGAGGGAGGTGGGGTACCAACACAAGGTTTGTCCATACAGCATTTCTAATTGCTAACAATAAATAAATTAATTTTAAAAAGAGAGTCTGAGATTCTACCATGGGCTTGTGTGCAAGCTAACTCACCTTAACAACTAGATGTGGGATTGCTGAAGAAGACACTGTTGTAGCGCAGGCTGCCAGGTGTGCATCTAGGTGAGAGGTCTGCAGGTGACAGAGCAGATGAGCCCCTGGTGTCAATGTACACAGCTCCCAGGATGGAGTTCAGTGTAGCCAGGCTGTGGTCACAGTCTGTCTGGAGCACAGGCTGACGCTGCACAGTGCAGAGGAGATGGTGGAGCAGGCATGGGTGTGTGACTTGTGGGAGTCAGAATGAGGTCAAGGGAGAGGCAGAGCAGGAAGTTGTCCTTGTGTTTGACTCCCACATGATGCCAGATGCACAAAGTGGCACGTGTGTCTAAAGTTCATTTGCAGTGGCAGGAGGACCTAACATGCCTATATACTTTCTCTCAAATAAATAAAAATATTTTTTAAATGCTGCTAAAACTTTTTGTACTTTTATCTAAGGGAAATGGTATAATATAATCTAAAATTACTACTAACAATTCAGTGTAAGTATTGAATTTCTACAGTACCTTGCTCATGGCTGGGATGCTTCTTAGGAAATGTTTTTTTTTCACTGTCGTTGTGTGAGTTTGACAAGGCCTCTGGTATTTGTTTAAGGCTCTTACTAGGAATGTGTTCACAATAGAGCATGCCAGTTTAACGGCAGGACACTATCTCTCAACTGTGTTGCTCTTTGGGTTCATGATAATGGGGTCAACAGGCGAAAGCATTACAATAGTTCTAACAGGAAGGAGACATGTTTAGAAGCAACCTCAGTTTGACTCCCACCCACCAAGCTTGCCTGTGGAGTGTTTCTTATTTTCAAAACCACCACCTGGCCAGAAGCATTTGGGATTTTCATATCATTCAAACCTGTGACTGTGTGTGTACAGGCTGATACATAGATGCCATGTCAGTTTTTGATAACTAAGGCAGTCATGATAGTATCTGGATTCACGGCTATACAGGGGAAAGCTGGGCCTTTTTTTTTTTTTGTCCTGGTGATTGAACTAAGAGCCTCCTGCATACAAATCTAGCACTGTCCGAACAGGAATACATCCCAACCCTGAGGCTGCAGTTCTTACACAGTGACTTGTAATGGTTACCTGATGGGGTGGCAAGAAGATACTGTAACTTAATAGCATCAACTTTGGCACTATTAAGTGGTACCAAATATATATAATGGTCCATATGTGGCTTTTGCACCACACAGTGAGAGAGCTTGGACACTTACCTATGTGCGATGATTTCATTCATCTGTGGGGAGGATGCAGGGAATCAATCTACCATCCATGTCTGTGATGAGACTGTAACCAGTAAATGCGGGTAGAGTGTGCACCATGATTTTGTATATTGAGAAAACTGAGTTGGGTAGTAGGGAATACCTTTCTGGAGAAATGCACATGTACCTGGACACTGATGCCTCAAATCCCCACCCAGATGAAAGGGTCCAGCAGACTGCAGGGTGCTCCTCCCAATTCCCAGCATATTACTCACATCACAGTGACACACAACACAATCCAGTTTTCCCCCAGTCTTATCTAAAATGTGCCTTAAGAAAATGATTCCAAAATATACACAAAGTCATCTTTTCTTTGCTGTCACCTGTAATTGAGAGAGGCGAAAACATCGTGAGGCCCTGATCATGCCTGGGTTCTCATTACCCAGGTCTTTAATTGCCATTGACTTGTGGTAATGAGAGCAAGGAAAGGAAGGGCAGTCAAGCCTGCTATGTCTTCCTGTCACAAAAGTCCATCTTACCTCCACACAGCTCTCTCCACCTCTTCATTCTCCATCACTGAGCTTTCCTTCTGTGGAGGAGCAACCAGAAAGACAAAGGAACAGTCAGCTCATGGTGTGAGTTCTAGGTAACCAGGGCTCTTTGCTTGAACAGGGCCGAGGGCTGCGTGCTTTGTCTGTATGGCTGGACTTAGTGGTTGGAGGTTATTAACCACCATGGTTGACATACTACTTGGTTCAAAGAAGTTGACCCAATTGGCATTCATTAATATACTGAAGAGAAGAAAATAAAAGCTAGAATTTCTTGTGTGCAATGCAACAAATGAAATCCTTTTACAGAAATGTAAATAATTGAATAAAATTCTCAAGAGTATTATTAAAATCCAAGGTTTTAATTAGGAAATGGTGAAATGTAGAGTAATACAAAAATGATTTCTGAATATATTCTGATTCCTTCTTTTTTTCATTACCTGTAATTTATAGAGGAGGAAACATTTTGGGGTCCAGATCATGCTGGGTTCTCTTTACCCAGGTCTTGATTCTCAGTCACTCAGGTAATGATAAGGCAAAGACTGTGTTGGTCTCTTATGTGTTGCTATCACAAGACATTTGAGGTTGGACATATTATGAAGTAACTATTTTTGCCCTTCTGCTGATTCTAAGCCCAGATCCTGCTCCCCTTTGCTTGGCGCACACTTAGACCTCCTCAGACACACAGCCATATGGCAGAGAAACTTTGTATCAGTCTACTCCTGGGAGGGTTAATGACTCCACTCTGAAGTGCTGGTGGGGTCTCCATGTTTCAATTTTCTGCACCATGCCCCATTGTTCAAAGGTGTCATGACCGAAACACCATCATGCTGTTTCAGGCTTCCACCAGAAGAGCCCTTGGTGACACCTTTAACTATCTCTACTCCATAAAATCACCCAGGTTAAATGGAGAGATCACTTAAAGAAAATATGCATGCTTTCCTTATATGATATGCCTGTGCTCTTCTGAATAAAAAAAAAAACCCCACACAACTGTTTTTTCTCAATAACAACACTTGCTCCAGAAAGAAAGATGTGAGAACATCCAGTGTGCAATATGCACTGAGATTTTGTATATCCTCTGGAAATCAAGGGTGCTTTGGTAAAATTCTTACATTTCTATGTAAACACTCTAATACCTATAGTGCATATAATTAAGTTTATTTTTCATATGCGATAGCCACTAAAAATAAAAGAATTATGAAAGTAACCTTTCTATCTTAGAAACAGGACAGTCCACCTTACCTCCATGCTTGTTTTCTCAGCCTTTTCTCTCTCCATCTTTGCATTTCTCACGTGCTGTGAGAATCAACTAAAAAGATGCATGGTAATTGTCAGCTCACAATGTGACTATTAAGTACCCAAGGCTCTTTGCTGTATAAGGGCAATGGTCTAAGGGTTTGTTCTGTATGGCTGGACTCAATGGGTTTAAGTGATTAACAACCAAAGTTGGGCTCCTTGATAGGGAAACAAAGGTCAAAAGAACACTGAAGAGAAATGGGGAATACTACTTTCTTTCTACTCTACTTAATAGGAACCTACCACAATGTGAGACAGCCCTTCTCTTACTGGATAAACCCTTTCCCAAGTGTTATGGGTAAATGAGAGTTCTCATCCTACTTTCCTCACATATATCAAGTCAATTTCAACCTGTTTTCCACACATGCAAATTCTGCATTTATCATTCAGTATATAGGATTTAATCCTTGATGACTGTCATAGTCACAGGCCGCTAGTATGAATCTCCAAACCAGGCACCGTTATGGGAGGAAAATATTTATTGAAGTAGCAGATCCAGGGGAAGTTCTATAACAGTGAGAGAGGCTGCCCCCCTTTCACAGGTCCAAGCAGAGATAGAGAAACCCATCACCAACAGCATTCACACAATAGCAAACAGGCAGGAGTGGGCTCAGGAGAGAAATCTCCTTCCCCCTTTTATAGCCTTAGGGGAGAAGTCTTGCAACCCTATTCCAGAATTAATGGCTTCCTTAGTCTCTGGAATTTCCTTCCTGCACTGCCCCCATAGGAAGCGATATTCATTTCTTGCTCCCCTGAGCTTCCTTACATTCTTCCCCCTACTGAGAGGCTGCCTTCCCGTAAACAACCTCAGAGACCCACTCAGGATTACTAAAAAGGTCAAGTTGACAACAAAACGTAACTATCACAAGTCCATCCCAAACCTAACCATCACAAGTCCATCCCTTGTCAACTTGACATCTAAACATATCTCCTTACATAATAATTTCCAAATAAAGACAGTAAAAGATTATAATCCCCCCTAACATGATATAACTAACCTACATACAACCGGAAATGCACATTTTGCCCCTAACACACGGCACGATCCCTTAACTGTGAGTCCCGTAAAATCGAAACAAGTTACATACTTTTTCACATATAGTGGCACATAGTAAAAATTTCAAGCTGCTATGAGGCATAACAAGGAGAGACTGGACCAATGCAAACTCAACCACCATTAGGCAAATATCAAACATCTTTCTTTCAAGTCCAATAGCACAACCAGTGACTGACAGTCTCTGGATTTTTCCAATTCTATCCCTCCAGCTTGGCTGAGTAGGTGGGAAAAACTTCCATCCCTAGCCAAAGTGCTTCATGGTAACCCTTGAATAGTCCTGGTATGCCGAAACATCTTTGGGTCTCCATTGCAAACTACGGTCCACCTTCCAACAGCTTCGCTTGCTGATCAGGGACTTCATGCGCTGTTCCATGTACTGCACATCTCAGCAGCAGCTCCTGGAACCGTGTGCCTTCATGACTCACTCCATGCAATACCAGGTATGCAGGACACAGCCATGTTGTTAATTCAGAGATGAAATAAATCATGACCTTGAGGAGCAAGTTCCTTCCTTTCAGCCAATGTCAGTCCAAAAGAGTTTGCACAATTTTTCATTCAGTCCTCCCTGGGTGGAAACACCTCAGGCATCCTTTCCATTGCTTCAATACACAGCAGTTGGCTACCTTCTTTATGATTGCTAATGCATTGACAATAGCAGCTTCAGTAACCTAAATATCAGTCTCTGTGCCAGTAATTTAAACTTGCTTTGAGATTTTCAATGTTAAATCTTAAATTTGCAATTCCATATCATTAGTCAAACACAACAAACCATTTCTTAAATTCAATCTTGATCACGTTCTCTGGGCATGGGCAGCAGAACACATCCATCCCTTAGTCCAGTTATGTCATTCCAACAAAGTTTTCTGCAGTCTCTCATTTCCCTTAGGAAGTTCAGAAGCCAAGCCTCCAAATGCAATTCTCTCTACACTTAGCATTTTCAAATTTGCATCAGAATAGTCCATAAAATTTGGCTTACTGCTCTGGAAGGTGTCTTCAGTTGAAAGTACCAAGTCCATGTCCATTCCTCCATTAAACAAGGTCCAGAAGACCAAAATCCACATGGTCAGATTCATCTCAGCTATATCACCCCATTCCTGGTACAAAATGTGTCATAGTCAGCCACACACCACTGGGATGAATCTCCAAACCAGGCACAGTTATGGGAGGAAAGGATTTATTGAAGCAACAGATCCAGGGGAAGTTCCATAACAGTGAATGTGGCTGGCTTCCTTTCACAGGTCCAAGCAGAGAGAGAAACCAACAGCACATACTCAATAGCAAATAGGCAGGAGGAGGGTTCAGGAGAGAAATCTCCTTCCCCTTTATATAGCCTTAGGGTGAACAAAGCCTTGTAATCTTATCCCAGATTTAAGGGCTTCTTGAGTCTCTGGACTTTCCTTCCTGCACTACCCACACAGGAAATGATGTTCATTCCTAGATCCCCTGAGCTTCCTTACATCCTATCCCCTACTGAGAGGCTCCCTTCCTGTAAACAACCTCAGAGACCCACCTAAGATTACTAAAATGGCCAAGTTGACAACAAAAGCTAACCATCACAATTACATACACATTTTACTAGGGAAATGGATTTTTATACCAGGCAGCAAAATATGATAATGTTCATATATTCTTCCTTTTAATACAGTAAAAATGATTTTAGATTGAAAACACTAATATCATTATGCTATTTTATGCCACTTATTTCTCTTTCTGCTTATAGTTTATTATGACATACAGTTGTCTTCCTTGTATGAGGTGGCTTTCTGGGTTTAGTCCATTGTCTTCCCAGTGATATTGGGCAGTATGGAGATCTGATACCTGTTGACTCCTGAGGGTTTAACTCAATTCTATGAATGTTGTCACAAGGCCAATACAATATGTTAATAAAGGATGGCTACTTTGAGTTCTCCTATGTCACTGTCTCCAACTGTCCACACTTCTGGGGATGACATCAAATATTATTAAAGGATCTCTGCACATCTCAGCCACGTTGGGGCAAGTGTGAAGAGTGGCTCAGCACTTGCAGAGTTGGTGTTTAGTAAATGGTGTGCTTCAACCATCAGTATCTGTGCACTGACTAAAAGCATTGAGGCTTCTATGTGCTTTCCTCATGGTGACTAACTATATGGCATCCAGCAAAACCTGTCCTAGCTCGAGACTATGGACTACTTTATGAAGTGGTCAATGAATAGAATTTGTGTCAGCTTCTAGAGTCCCAGGCATTGACACAGATGAAGGGACTTCTCATCATCTCTAGCTTGGTAATAAGCACAAGTCAACAGTTTATATCCTCAGTATTTGGGGTCACATGTCTGGGTTCCCATCCTAGCTCTTACACCTATGAGCATATGAGCCTTGGTATATCCCTCTCTGTGTGTCCTGTATTCCACCAATCAATAAAGAGGGACTCATGTCTGTGGTGCTCGTGAGTGACTTACTTAATGGGGTAAGGTAGGCAGCACAAAGTTCAGAGAAGTTAGTTATTGGCCAGGTGTCCCACCTCTTCCTCACAGCTTAGCATGACTCAGAACCACTAAACCCCAAGATTCCAAGTTCCCTAGCCATTGTTCTCTTATGACATGTGCCTCCTTCACTGCAGCCACTGAAATTGTATCCAGACTCAGAAATGATGGCAGTGTTGGCATGAGCATCCACTGTATGCCCACTATGAAAAGAAAGCCAGAATAGTTCCTAAAAATATTCTAATTGCATGACCATGGTCAACAGACACCTCTTTGACCAAGGTGACACCCAGAATACTTGGCAGAATAACATTATATATTAAAAATTCTTGATTTCTGGTCCTGCCACTGGGAGCTGTATGGCCTGCATCTCGCCACTGCCACCAGCTGGGGATGAAAGCAATTCACTAACAGGTGAATTGAGAGTCTGACAAGGAGGATAGAAGAAACTGCGGGGGTGTGGGGGGAATGGAAGAGTGGGGGACTTATACACTAATCTAAACCAATAATGAATCAATATCATTAAGTCCACACTTTCATCCAATAAGCTCTTGAAGCTTTAGGCATCACCTGGTAAGAGGGGCCCCCAAGAGGTAGGGGGGAGGAAGCCTAACACCCCCCCAAATTGCTCTGGCCTATAACTTCCTACACCAGTCACTGGTGACTTCCCACACAGAGCTGTTGATCAAAGAGATCCATGAGGCCCTCAAATCAAAAGAAGCTTATGTCAAAGCAATTGAATATCCACCCCAGGCAAAAGGTAAAAACCCTATTGTTGAAGATAACACAGAGTGTCATCACACAACACCAAGAGACCCTGCTGGATCCAGAAAGGTAAACTGCTCCCAGATGGTAGCCTGTGTAGTACTGGAAGGTGTTATATAAGCTGCCGTGGGAAACTGGCCAATGATATTCAGAGAAAGCAGAGGTCACTGTTATAGAACACCAACCAATGTTATGAGATAGCTGAGGACAGCAAGCCAAGAAGTGCTCCTTTGTGCAGTCGTGAGGCTAAACCTAGGTGGGTAATCAACAGCTTGCAGATTGGCTAAGAGATCCACTCAGTGGCAAGGAACCTTAAACTGTAACTGGGATCAATGTCAAACTCATGTAGACCACGAACCCAAACTCCAAGGGGAAACCCCCATTAGCCAGAGATCAACAGAGAGGCTGCACCCATTACAATCTCACTAAATCAATAGTTTGTCTCATTTAACCTATACTGATCTTATTCTCTGTTGGAGATTCTGTTTGTATTTTTCAGAAGGCAGCGAGAATCATGGACAACCCAATTCCTCCAAGACATGGGATGATGGCTGACACCCAGGCAGCAGATTAACCCCTTCTAACTCATCATCTAGGGCCCAAATGAAACCTTTGAGGAAGTGGCAAGATGAGCAAGAGAGCTACCTCCACAGCAAGTCAGAAAACCTATAAAAGGGAAATGAAGACAAAGGATACCCAACACAGTCCAAAGCAGAAATTCAAACTCTTAGGACCTCAAGAGTAAAGCAGACTTAAAACTCACCCACCATGACTCAGGGAACTCTGCAGAAGAGGGGGCAGAAAGATTGTAAGAGCCATGGTGGGAGAGAATATCTAGAGACATCGCCCCCCTCAACAACACACAGAGAAAGAAAACCTGCTACTTCTCATACAATTCATAGCCCTCTTTCCCGCTGTCTGATGCAGCAATCCCACCAAGGAAGGCCCTCAGAAGGCTGGGGACAAGGAGGAGGGAAATTAGGGTACCACCACAATACTTGCTCAAACAATGTACCTAATTTTTTTAAATATACATATTACTTTTATTTATGCTCAAGAGAATGAGGTACTGCTAATCTAGCCAAAGTTATTTAAGAGTCAAGATAGAATTTAAGAAACAAATGCTTTATATGCAAACAATTAATCCAGTTTTTCATTTGAATTTTCCCATCTTCTTTAGGATAGAAAATCTCTGTAAAGTCTTTTCTAACATAGGAAACTGGGTTATTAGGCTAGACCATGTTTCAGCTCACTCAGTGCTTTGTGTGCTTGGAAAATCCATCCAGCCTGGAAAGTGGTGTATGCTTGGCATGAAAAATAAGTTTCTCAAGAAAACAAATACAGCCTCTTTTTTATAAACCAACATAATGTAGGAAATTGGTTATTTTCAACCACAATCTCCAAAGGCTCCACAGTAGCCAACCAGCCATGCAATGAGAGCTAAGCATGGGAAAACTTTTTGCCAGGAAATGCAAATTAAGTTAAATAGTAGGATGTTTTGTGTAATGAGAGCAAAATATATATCGAAGCATTCTGATTTAGGTTAATTTAAATTGTTCTTTTTTTCATTTTTTAATGTTTTTATTGGCTTAAAATTATATATATTAACACAATATGCTCAGTATCATAGGTTCTTAGATAAACCAATTGAATCTATGATGACATTCCCTTTTACACATTAGTTATTCTCCCCCCCCCATGACTCTTAGATTCTTTCCGCCCCTTCTTCCACAAATTTTCCTGAGTCATAGTGGGTGAATTCAAATTTACCATAGTTACTAGGTTTGTAAAAGCCTCTAAATTTGTGTTTTGGACAATTTTGGGCACCCTTGGGGCCTCTCTCTATTGTCCTTCCTCCAATTCCTTAGAGGTTGTGTTTGGGCTCTACATGGATCATCTCCTGCTTGGGTGTCCCCCATCAAATCAGGTCCCTTTAGTGGAATTCCTTTATCCCTGGTTCTCATTGCCTTCTGAAAGATACAAACAGAGTCTTCAGCGGAGAGTGAGATTATTATTGGTCAATTGAGACAAATATTGCTAGGTTGGTGAGCATTTGGAGGGTGTAGCCTTTCTGAGGACCTATGGTTAGTGAGGACTTCCCCACGGAGATGGGGTTCTTTGTCCCCATTCAAGGTTGCCTTTGGTCCCCTTACCAGTTAGGGGTTCCCTGCCTCTGAGCGGATCTCATAGCCAATTAGCCAGCTGTTGATTACCCACCTAGGTTGGGCACCACTGTTGCACAGATGGGCACTTCTTGACTTGCTTGTCTGTGCCATATAGCAGTGTGTTCTGCACTCTCAGGCCACGGGTTGGTGTAACTTGAAGATGCCTCCTGCTCAGTCAGGATATCGTTGGTCTGGTTCCCCTGGCAGCTTGTGCAACACCTTCCAGTATTACCCAGGCTGCCCTTCTGAGAGCTGATTTCGTTTCTGGATTCAGCAGGGTCTCTCAGTGTTGTGTGATATCAGTCCATGGGATCTTCAGCAATAGGGTCTTATCTTTTTGCCTGAGGTGGGTATTCAAGGGCTGTGACAAAAGTTTGTCTTATTTTAGGGACCCTGTGGGTCATTCTGATCAACAGCTCATTGTGTGAGGTAACTACTTACTGGGTCAGGGAGCCAGAGGACAGCGTCCTTTGTACCATAGGTAGGTTCTGACACTCCCCCACTTTGAGGTCCTATCTGCTTCTGGAACTTGTTGAATGTACGTACCTATTTTTTAACAATAAGTTTAAAATAAAAATATTTAAAATATTCTTGATATGTGAAACCCCACTTTATTAATTTCTCACAAATATGAGGGGCTTTACATTTAGCCTAGTGCCAAACTATGGGAGAGCCCACAGCCCAACTCTGGATGGAGCTCAGACTGGTCAGGAGAACTCAGCCATGTAATACTATGTGACGATAGGATTAGCACTTTCCACTTCTTTTCATTATTCAAGTATGTTATGCAGATATTCACAATCATCTCTGGGCACAGCTCTTATTGGTCATCATAGCTATGCACTTACATACACTTCAGTATAGATCAATAGCTCATCTCTGCAGTCTTAGTCATCAGTCTCTACAGTTCAGCGTATTTCTACTTGGTGTGATGAAATAGTGATTATTCATTGGATAACTATGAGAAAACAATTACTGAGTTTGATGATGGTTTCCTGTGAAAGAAAAGTCGGTTGAAAAAGTGTTTGTAATTGAAATCTCTTGCATTCTGCATAGCCCACTATTCATAAGGTGTCAATTCAATTACAAATAATACACATCCTTATGAACTTTTACAGAAATTGAAATTAAATGTAATACAGTGATGGGCTGGAGAGATGGATCAGTGGTTAAGGCACTTGCTTTCAAAGCCTAAGGACCTGGGTTCATTTCCCCAGTACCCACGTAAAGCCAGATGCACAAGGTGGCCCATGCATCTGGAGTCTGTTTGTATGGCTAGAGGCCAAGTTGTGCCCATTCTCTCTCTGTGCTTCTCGCTCATAAATAAAACTAAAATTTTGAAAAAAATTTAATATAGTGAATAAGGTCCCAGTACCCATCCTACCTTCCTGCTTTCTGTGCCCAGGGCACTAGGTAAGAACCTCTTCAGTACTTTAGGCTTTAAAGGATCCCTGAGGAGATCAGTAGTGTGCTGATGGAGCAGGAAGAGGAGCCAGACATGTTCCCAGAAACTGTGGTAAAGCTAGAGGCCAAGTCCAACTTCCCCGAGGCAGAAACACTGCTCATGTACTGCTCTGCTGCTTCTGCCAGAGGGCAGGGCCCCCACCAGGGTCATCTCTGCCTAGGTGTCACCACCTCGGCTTCTACTCCTCCTTCCCAGGCAAGGAATGTCAGTGTGGCCACTACAGTGGCCAGAGCACGTTGATCTTCACACATCAAGGCAGCCCCGGGGATGCTTAGGGTTGCTTACAGGAGAAGCCATTATTGGGAATATTTCACAGCAACAGGCCTTGGCTTGATCACCCAGAGAAGCCATTGGAAGGTGGACTGTGGTTTGCAATGGAGACCCAAAGACGTTTTGGACATACCGGGACTGTGCAAGGGCTACCATGGAGCGCTGTTGGCTTGGGATGGAAGTTTCCCCAGGTGCTCAGTCAAGCCAGAGGGGCGGAAGTGGAAAATCTGGAGACTGTCAATCACTGGTTGTGATATTGGATTTCAACTGCAGATGTTTGAGTTCGCATTGGTCTAGTGTCTCCTTGTTATGCCTCATAGAATTTGGAAATGTTTACTCTGGGCCCTTATACGTTAAAGGCATGTAACTTGTTTTGATTGTACAGAACTCACAGTTAAGAGATCGTGCATTGTGTTGGGGTGAGTTATGTATTTCTGGTTGTACATAGGATAGTTATATCATGTTAGGCAGAATAATGACCTTGTTACTATCTTCATTTGGAAATTAAGTATCATGTAAGAGATATATATGGTTTGATCTCAGATTAACAAGGGGTAGACTTGTGATGGTTCAGTTTTATTGTTAACTTGACCTTTTAGTAATCTTGAGTGGGTCTCTGGTGTTGTTCATAGGAAGGCAGCCCTCGTCATAGATAGCAGGATGTAAGGAAGCTCAGAGGAGCTAGAAAGAGACATACTCTCCTGGGAGGTTAGTGCAAGAAGGAAATTCCAGTGACTCAGAGAGTCAAAAAATCTGGAAAGGGTATGCACAAGTCATATGTTGGTACCTCCATTTCCCTCCTCCCTGACCCCATTCCACCGTGGGCCTTCCTCCATGGGATTTCTGGACCCCACCCTAAAATTATAAAAAGGGGAAGAAAATCTCTTCCCACTCCCTGCCTGGTTTGTTGGTGTGTGTGCAGTGTTGATGATGGGTTTTTCTCTCTCTACTTAGACCTGTGAAATGAGGTCAGCCTCTTTCACCATTATGGAACTTCCCCTGGATCTGTAGCTTCAATAAATCCTTTCCTCCCCAAAACTGTGCCTGGTTTGGAGGCTCATCCCACTGGTGTGTGGCTGACTACAACAAGGTCCATTAAAAGTCTCATGAAAAATTAAATTTTAAGGTATATAAAACTGGGGGCTCCAGACAAGATGGAGATGTGTAACCATGCTAAAACACCCAGGGAGAAATCAGGAAAATGATGGACCTGGAACAGATCATACTTAGCAAACTCACAAGAACAGAGACAAATGCTGTATATTCTCCCTCATCTGTGATTCCTAACCAGAATCAGCTAGAACTGTAAGCAAACCTGACAAGTAACTTGAGGAACAGACAATAGGGATGGAAGGGCTTATGGATGGGGGGGGGAAGAAGGGTAGTGTGAGATATACACAAAACCAAATCCAAAATGAATTGGTACCATAAAACCCTTACTCTTGGAGAGTGTCATGGTTTGCTCCCGGTGTCCCCCACCTGGACATAAATGAATGTGTTCTCAGTGCTTGATCCTCAGCTGAGGGCAGTTTGGGTTTTACAACCTCGATGGAGCTGTGTTGTGGGCGGGCTTTATGGGGTTATAAACCAGCTTCCCTTGCCAGTGTTTGGCACACCTTCCTGCTGCTGTTTGCAGTGCTGTGGCAGAGGTGATGTCCACCCCTCTGCTCATGCCATCATTTTCCCTGCAAGGATGGAGTCTCCCCTTGAGTCAGTAAGCCTAATAAACCCATTCCTCCACAAGCCACTTTTGTTTGGGTTCTTTCTGTGCAGCAACTAGAAAGCTGACTGCAACAGAGAGTAAACTAAAAGATATAACCCTCCAAAGGAATATGGGATTATCATCTGGTAATAAGGGCTCTGAAGAATATAGGATGAAGCCTATATGCAACTCTTGCTTGTAACTCCCAGTACCAGAAATCAGTAACTACCCACATTGAGCTGTTGGTCAGGGAAACCTACAAGGTCCTCAAAACAATACAGGCTTCTGTCAAAGCACATGATTGCCCACTGGAGGTAAAAGATTAGACCCTATTGTTAAAAACACCACAGGCTGCCAATTCACAACATGGAGAGACCCAACTGAAATCTGGAAGGAAGCCAGCTCCCAGATGGTTAGCCCATGGAGTGCTGGAATGTAGTATATGAGCTGCCACCGGAAATAGGCCAGAAATGATGAGAGAAAGCAGAGGACCCTGCTATAGGATAGCAACCAGCATGATAAGATATACACACCTGTGTAATAATGACACTTAACCTGGGTGGATAATCAGGGCTCTTTGATTGGCTAAGAGATCTGCTCAGTGGCAAGGAACTCATTGCGAGAACTGGGATCCAAGTCAAATTTTTATGGAGACCAAGAATCTGGACTGCAAGGGGAAGCTTCTACTAACCATGGGCCTAAAGAGAGACTACACCCATTATAGTCTTGCCAAATTGACAATGCTAATCCTATTTGACCTGTGCAGATCTTAATCTCCATGGGAGAATCTGTTTTATCTTTCAGAAGTCAGTGAAAATCTAATTCTACCACCAAGACCCAAACTGATAGCTGACTCTTTGGCAGAAGATGAATCACCCCTAACACATCAGCTAGGTCCCATGTGAAAACACAGAGGATTCCAAAAACAAGACAGAATTCTGTCAAAGCTCTTGAATGCCCTCCCCAAGCTTTAGGCAAAACCCTGTTGCAAAGAAACCACAGAAAGCCATCGATCAGCATCTAGAGACCCTTCAACATCCGGAACGGTATCCAGCCCCCAGAAGGCAGTTAGTGTAGTGCTGGAAGGCACTGCACAGGCTGCCATGGGTAACTGATCAACAACAGCTGGAGTAAACAGAGACCACTGACACAAAACACAATCTGCGGTCATGAGTAGGCTGACCACACCTCCTGCTGGGAGAGAACAGTGAACCAAGAAAGGAGCACTTGTGTAATGGAGGAGCCTGGGCCTGGGGGAGACAATCAACAGCTTTCAAATTCGGCCAATTTTCCACTCAGTGAGGGAGACCCGTTATCTGGAACTTGAGATTCAGGGCGATAGGCACCGGATCTCGTACTCTTGGGCTCCCAAGACAAGTTGCACTATGGGAGCAATTGACGGGGAGGCTACTAAAAACAGAAACTAGGTAATCCAGAATTGTGTATATTTGTTAACCTACACTGATCTCACTCTCCGATGGAGATTGTGTTTGTATTTTTCAGGATGCAGCGAGAGAGCTGGGGCCCATCTAACCCTACCAACCGACCATAGGCTGATAGCTGAGATCCTGGCAAGAGATGAGGCAATATACATACATATATATATATATATATATATATATATATATATATATATATATGGAAAAAAAGAAAACAGAGGAAGTGGAGAGATGAACAAGAGTGTTGCCTCCACAGTGAGCCTGAGAACCCAAGCAAGGGTGAAGACACCATGGATACTCAAAATGTTCTGTCACAGAAATCTAGAAGCTGCTTAGATCTCAGCACTAAAGTAGACTTAAAACTCACCATGGCTCAGGGAACTTTACAGAAGAGTGGGCAGAAAGATTGTAAGAACCATGATGGGTGGAGTAACCAGAGGCATTGTCCTCGCACAACATGTATTTCTCAACACCCATAGATCATACCAGCAATCCCACCAAGGAAGGCCCACAGTGGAATGGGGCAGGGAGGAGGGAAATGGAGGTACCAATACATGACATGCATACAAAGCTTTTACTGAATAAAAAAACTTTAAAAATAGATATATGAAACTGTTGCTTGTTCTCTGCTGTTCCTCATGTTCAGGCCAATGGAACACTTACTATCCCAGTCAAAAGAGGTTGGCACCCCTCAAAAAAAAAAAAAACACAAACAGTCTGATGCTTGCACAACTCATAGCCCTCCATCCAATGGAGAATTCCAGAAATCCCACTGAAGAGGGCTCTTAGTGGATTGGGGGCAGGGAGGAGGGAAATGGGGGCACCAACACAAGACTTGTACACACAGAGTTTCCACTTATTAATAATAATAATAATAAAACTCCGGTTGGCTTCTTGATCTCCCCAGGGTAAAAGCTCAACTTCTTTTTCTCAATTACAACATCCAGATGACCATGCTTCTACACTTGCCTCTCTGGTCTTTGTAATTTTACTCAAGGCTGTGATCTAATATCTGACAAGAAACGATGTAAGGAAAAAGCGGTTTGTTTCAGCTTACAATTTTTTTAATAGGTGAGCATACTGTAATTTGACCACAATCCCCTCCTATTACCCTTTTTTGTCTTCCCTTTCCACTGAACTACACCCTCTTTCCAAGTAAACCCTTTTCTGTTTTGATCTCTCTCTCTCTCTCTCTCTCTCTCTCTCTCTCTCTCTCTCTCTCTCTCTGTTGTATTTTGAGGGAGGTTCTTGCTCTAGCCCAGGCTAACCTGGAATTTACTATGTCGCCTTGAACTCACAGAGATCTTCCTACCTCTTTGTCCCGCGTGCTGGGGTTAAAGACGTGCACCACCACGCCCTGCTTGATGACTCTCTTTCGTGCCTACCTTGCTCATCTCTGTCAAGCTGTTGAAGGGCTCAGCATTGTGCCCGATTTATGGTGGTACTGACCTCCATTGCGAGGCCATGAGGGCACCCATCTCTTCATGTCCTGGGGGTAGTACTCCACATTACTCCTCCCTATCCTCTGGCTCTTGCATTCCTTCCATTCCCTTTTCCACAATGTTCCCTGAGCCTTGAGCAGTCTGATAATATTTCCTTTTCATACAGTTCTGGACCCCAGCTCATGGAATGATGCCATCCACAGTTAGGGTGGGTCTTCAATTTTCAGTTAAACTAACGGAGACCCTTCCAGAGTCTTGCTATTACATAATTCTAAGTCCCATCAAGTTGACAAGACCCATCACACTCCTCTCCCTCCTTGCTCTGCCTCCCTGGTCTCCTCTCTGTTCTGTCAATGAGCTGAATGTTCTAGCATTCTAGCCTTTGCACTTGCTGTTGCTTCTGCCCCCCAAAGTCGGCCCTTTCCTGTCCTTTTGGCCGTAGTTTCTCTCTAGGAGAAGGACTTCCCGCTGGTCTCCATAACACCACCCTCTTTAATTCTCTAAGTAATACTCATCACTAATTTATCAATTCATTTTCTTGATCTCAGAATACCATGTGCTTCATGAGAACAGGGTCCTTGTGTGTCTCAATTTCCTTATTTTCTTAGCATCTGGAAGAGTTCTGGAAAACCCTATATTCTCAATAAACAGTTCTGAGTGAATGAGATTATGAACGAGTGATTTGCCACTGCACGTTAGGGCTCATGGTTGCTCTCCTTCGTTTGAGGAGCTTGGTTTCCAGTCTTACCTTTGTGCTACAATCACCCGAGAAGCTTTCGGAAGCCCAGACTGAATCCCAAGATCATGTCAGACTAGGGGGGTCATTAGTGGTTTTTAAAGTTCCTGGGTTTTTTCCAAGGGTGAGTGGCAGCCTGCTCCTAAAGATTGCAAGGGTGATCACCACTAGATGGCGGTGGAAACTAGTCAGATGTCACCAACCATGGACTTGAGTAAACTCAGACCTTAGTCAACGGAAAACAAACCCCATATTTTCCTCTTTTTGAAATTAACATCAACTGCAGTTAGTGGTTTAACCAATTCCAATATTCTCCTTATTGAAGGTCCTCTGAGGAGACAAATACTAATCTATAATATAGAAAATGTTTTTGAATAAATTCTAGTTATTTCTAACCCCTTCTTAAAATAAACATTTTAAGCATTAAAAAATAAAAATAAATTATCAAATGGTTGTTTAAAATATCTATGTATATAAACCTCACTCAAGCCAGCACCTCTGTGCTTATCCTTCAGACTGACAGGTTTATAAAGACAGCTGTGATCTGGCTCAAGTTTCTTTCCCATAGTTTCTTGCCTGCCTTCCTTAGTCTGAAAATCTAAATCCACGTGCGCACCCACATGTGCAGAGGAGAATCCAGTGGAGGTCTGGCTGAGAAGATGCCTGACTGCCTGCTGGGCTAAGCATAGAAGCTCAGTCGACAAAACGGCTCCCCATAACTTCTGTTTTCAGCAGCTAGAAAAGTGCTTTTTATTTGCATTTGAGTGGACTGGGACTTGGAAACATGAAGAGCCTGCTCCTGGTTGTTCAGAGGTAGGGATGGGGCCTCAGAATCTGAGCCCTGGGCAGTGAGGAAGGGCGGGAAGGGATGGGAGGAGAGAGAGGAGAGAGAGAGAGAGAGAGAGAGAGAGAGAGAGAGAGAGAGAGAGAGAGAGGGGAGAGAGAGAGAGAGAGAGAGAGAGAGAGAGAGAGAGGAGAGAGAGAGAGGAGAGAGGAGAGAAAGAGGAGAGAGGGGAGAGAGAGAGAGAGAGAGGAGAGAGAGAAAGGGATCCAGCAGACAGACAGACAGACAGCAGCAGCTGCGGCTGCTGGAGCCCCATGGGTAGAAGGGCTTCTTGCCGCCGGGTTCCAAGGCCGCTCTGTGACCCCAGAAAGGCCCGGTGGCCACGCCTGCTTCCTGCCGAGGACCTGGCCTGGCTGGAAGGCTGCAGGCTTCAAGCCGTCTAGATGCTGGGCGCGGACTCTCCCTTCAGGCAGCTATTGGGCCGGTTCCGCTGGAAGCCAGAGCCTGTTGGGAGCCTTCGGACCCCGCGTGGGGGGCTGAGCTGCAATCTGGCTGAACAGGCCTGTTCCACGCGAGAGACAGCGCGCCCACTCGAGTCCAGGGCACCCATGGCCGTTTCTATTTTTATCACTTGTTTCTCCTTTTGTTTCCCATCACCACAGGCCCAGCGCTCTCGATATTCGTTCCAACCCACCTTGATGTTGAAAATTCTTTAAATACACTTTAATGATGCCTGATAGCAGTCGCGTGGTCTCGGTAGGGCGTTATTGATTTTCCTGTGTAAAACATTAATGCCTTAGAGCAGAGCACGTCCTGGTTCCTGAGGTCTGTCTCACTGAGCTGTTATCTTTCTGGGAAAGCATCAAGGATTCACCACTAGTGCTCTTTTTTTCCTTTTTTTTGGCATGTTCAGACACTAAATAATGGAGATAAGCTGCCCTGCCTGTAAATACAACGCTGTTTCTAGTTTTCCGTGTTCTCTCTGATCTACACACACTCAGAGCCTTGTTAGTGTCACACTGACCTGAATTTCAATGGTCAGTGAAATTCATACACTCGATTGATCCTGTCCAATTTTGTCCCTTATGTGATAAAAATAAAAGATGCCTGGCGTGTGATTTTCTAAAGGTTTCTGTGTTTTGGTTTGTGTGTGTATTTTTAAGTGAATGCTGTTGACAGCAAGGTAAGTGTCATGCAAGAATAAATGATCTTCTCCCTGGCATCACTGAGCCAGGACAACCATTACTGTGTATTTTTCAGTTCGTAACCATACATGCCTACTGAGTAGGGTTTCCAGAAACAAGAGTGCCCCCATCACACTCTGTATCGCGAACCCTTTTCCTCCTCAGCATATAGACAGACCACAGTACAGTAAAGGGATGGGATGACAGATGTGTAAGCAAGAAATATAGCAAACATCCACTCAGCCTGTCAAACGCCCTCGCTCAGCAACACAGCACACCAGCCTGCTGTAGACTCTCAGTACCTTTCCCTGGAGGAGGCAAGGCTAACTGGGGGGTGTGGAGCCCACTGACCCCACAGAACAAGAGAATCACATTGCAGAGACTAGCTGGGAAGAAGAGCCACATTCACAATGGAAGCACTGATCCTGTTGAATGCATATGACAGGTGTCAACATGGATAATCAAAGCTTGGTAAACTGGCAGCTGTCTGCATTGAGGACAAGGGAATGTGGGCAGAGTGCATGGCTGAGAGATGTCTAGCTTGTCAGATATACAGGATAGCTCTCATCTCAAAGGGAATGGAAGGCCATTATTCTTGAGCCAAATACGGGTGGCTGTGCTACAGGAGTTTAGGCTTCTCCAAATGTATTAGTCAGGGTTCTCTAGAGGAAACAGAGTTGATAGAATGGGTTATAATAAAAGGGAATTTATTGGGATAGCTTACAACAGTCCAATAGTAGCAGTCTGTAGGCCCACAGGTAAGGAACCAGTAGCTGTTCAGTCCACATAGATGGATGTCTCAGCAGTCCCAATCCAGCCCAGAAGGCCTGATGGCTCCCTGGGGAGTGGCTGCTCTTCAGTCCACGATGTGAGGCTGAGGAAACTGGGTTCCAATGTCCAGGAAGGGTAGGAGAGCAGGATGCGAATGAAAGTCACGAACAAGCACCAGCAGCCGGGGGAGGAAGGAAGAGGGTTTCCTTCCCCTCAAGCTTCCTTATATTTAGTCCCCTTCTGGAAGGCCCACCCACTGGGGGGAAGGG
>PVHP010032639.1:0-20167 GCA_004024765.1 Zapus hudsonius | reverse complement strand
TTAGATGGGCCCCAGCTCTCTCGCTGCATCCTGAAAAATACAAACACAATCTCCATCGGAGAGTGAGATCAGTGTAGGTTAACAAATATACACAATTCTGGATTACCTAGATTCTATTTTTAGTAGTCTCCCAGTCACTTGCTCCCATAGTGCATCTTGTTTTGGGAGCCCAAAAGTACGGGATCCGGTGCCTATCGCCGGAAGTGAAGTGGCTCATCAAAAAGGGATCAAGGGCTGGAGAGATGGCTTAGCGGTTAAGGTGTTTGCCTGCAAGTCAGAAGGACTAGAGTTCAATTCCCCAGTGCCCATGTAAAGCCAGATGCACAAGGTGGCACATGTGTCTGGAGTTTGTTTGTGGTGGCTGGAGGCCCTGACATGCCCATATTCTCTCTCTCTCTCTCTCTCCTCTCTCTCTGCCTCTTTCTCTCACTGTCTCTGAAATAAATAAATTTTTTTAAAAGGGGGGTCTGGTATCAAGTGGGATTAAGAGAGCTTCTTTAAACTGTGATTGGAATAGCTCTTGAGTAACATGTATCTTTCGGGGGAATTATCCCTTGTCTCATGACCATGACAACATAGGGTGACAGGCATCTGAGAAGGCTGTTTGCATCCTCCTTGTAGTCTGTGGACGAGGAGTGGGTGGGTACTGGTGGCATGCTGAGCTCTTCCTGCCTTCCCTTGTCACTCCAAAAGGCTGCCTTGAAAAGATCCCAGATTGTAAAAACTTCTTTCTCATTTTGGTTGGAAATGGTTTTCCTAAAACTAGTGACATCCGCGTGTATTTCCGCTTTGAGATCACAAGAATTGTGTCAGAGAGACGTGCAAGTCCAAGTGCTTTCTTCAGGCTTTAAAGAAGGGAGTTACCTCCCTGGGTAACTTCCACGGGAGAGCTTCCAGATCACCTCTGTCAGCTCATTCTCCCTTGAGGTCTACTCGTCCAATGCAGCCAAAGGAAAGCAAATATATCCCATGAGCACATGAAGAATAGGTCCCTTCTTTTCCACATCAACTCGCCTCATTCAGGCCAACTTCAAAGCCGCCCTCCCTGCTGCCCAGCCACTCCCTGATCTCACTGTTAGGAAAAGCAAGAGGCCAGGCCTTTTCAAACCCCGGCTCAGAACCCCAGAGATGGATCATTCCCCCCACTTTCAAGATGCTGGAAACTGAGTACGTATAATACTTACAAAGAACCAAACATTTACACTGTACATTCGTCAAGCCCTTCCTTCCTTCATCCTTCACCTTTCTCCTCGCCATCCTCCCTTCTTCCCGCCTGGCCCAGAACCTCGCCACGACGCCCTTGAAGCAGCTGAGTACTTCTGGCCCTGCACGGCACAGGGATCTTTGTTGTTTCATTCAGAGTCCAAGCTGCTGTCTCCGCCTCCCTGACATCTTCCTTCTACACCTTCTACGGCTCCTGGAGGCCAGCGGCATCTGTCCACTGATGGCTAATGGAAACAGGATACCACAAGAAGTCACATGACCACGGGTTTGAAACTAGATTTCTTTTTTTTTGGTTTTTTGAGGTAGGGTCTCAGTCTAGTCCAGGCTGACCTGGAATTCACTCTGTAGTCTCAGGGTGGCCTTGAACTCACGGCGATTCTCCTACCTCTGCCTCCCAAGTGCTGGGATTAAAGGCGTCACCACCACACCCGGCCTGAAACTGGACTTCTATGTCGTGTGAACACTTCTGGCAAGTAGCAGGTGTCTACAGAGAACTGTGTCAAGCTCCCCCCTCCCCTCCCACCACATTTCCCGAGAGGGTCTGTGTCCACTGCCTTCATCTTGTCACTTGTCAGGTAAAGCAGATTGTGTTTCTTATCACCCCTCCAGACAGATGCAAACTCTAAAACACTCACTTTAACTGACAGATGTAACAGCTTTTTTTCAATTTTACCTCCATTAAACATTCTAATGTTACCTCTCAGCTGTTATCTGCCTTATTCCAGACCATCCCTTGACTTTGGAGTGAATAGTTTGCCTCTAACTTCATCATAGTGGGGAAGTCATGGTGGCAGAAGTCCGAAGCTTCTGGTCACGATGTATGTATGCACAGTCAGGAAGCAGAGAGGAGGGAATGCTGGTGCTCAGCTCACCTTCTCCATTAATTCTGAGAACCCAGCCGTGGGGTCTGCTGCCAACATTCCGGGTGGGTGTGTCACTGCAGAGACAAAGCACCTGGCCAGAAGCAGGTTTCAGAAGGAAAGAGTTTATTTCCCTCTTAGAGTTTTGAGAAGTCCATCATGGTGAGGAAAGCACAGCAGACAGCAGGGTCACACTTTCACATCAGCAGGGAGGAAGGAGAAAAGTCAAGGAGCAGGGAGGGTGGCCGGAGTATGACACCTCACCTGACACACCTCCCAAACAGAATAGTGCCTGCGTGTATGGGGACCATTCCACACACCGTGGGGCTTCCCCATTCAGTTCAACGTGTCTGCGACGCTCAGAGGACTTTTTATGTGATTCTATATCTTGATCTGAAATCAAGAGTCACCATCGCAAGATTGAAGAGGAGAGACTGGAAGAGAATGAGGAAAGAAGCACACAGGAAGGGTGGAGAGAAAGGAGGAGAGAGAAGACAGTCTGAGCACCAGAGGCGACCATCTACTGGGAGAAAGATACTCAGCAAATAATTTCACAAATTAGCTTAAAATCATGACTGTGAATAGCACTTTAAAAAAGCTGTGTGATGCTCTTATTTTAAGACAAGAAAGATCTGGAGAGAGGGCTCAATGGTTAAGTCTCTTAGCTGAAAAGCCTAAAGATCCAGGTTCGATTCCCCAGTACCCACATAAAGCCAGATGCACAAGGAGCATTGTCTGGAGTTCATTGGCAGTGGCTGGAGGCCCTGGTGTGCCCATTATCTCTCTCTCTCTAAATAAATAAATATTTTTAAAAGAAGACAAGTCATGTATTTATGATGATTTGTTGACTACATACAGAGATTAAGGACTGTTTTGGAACCAGGATCTTCAGGTTCCATCTCTGGAGCATCTCTCAAGTCTCTCAAGTCTATCTACTTCAGTGATTTTTCTTTAAAAATATTAAGATGAGCTGGGCGTGGTGGCACACACCTTTAGTCCCAGCACTCAGGAGGCAGAGGTAGGAGGATCGCCATGAGTTCGAGGCCAGCCTGAGACTACAGAGTGAATTCCAGGTCAGCCTGGACTAGAGTGAGACCCTACCTCGAAAAACCAAAAAAAAAAAAAAAAAAAAAAAAAAAAAAAAAAAAAAAAAAAAAAAAAAAAAAAAAAAAAAAAATATATATATATATATATATATATAATTAAGAGGAAGGTTAGAAAGTGTTATTTTGGGGGGGACAAAATTATTCACTTTTGCCCGGCGTAGTGGTGGCGCACGCCTTTAATCCCAGCACTCAGGAGGCAGAGGTAGGAGGATCGCCGTGAGTTTGAGGCCAGCCTAAGACTACATAGTGAATTCCAGGTCAGCCTGGACTAGAGTGAGACCCTACCTTGAAAAACAAAACAAAACAAAAAAATTCACTTTTAAACTCTATTGGACTTGAAAGAATATATTCAGGGTTTTTTTTTTTTTTTTTGAGGTAGAGTCTCACTCTAGCCCAGGCTGACCTAGAATTCACTATTTCACTCTGTAGTCTCAGGCTGGCCTATGAACTCACCAGATCCTCCTACCTCAGCCTCCCGATTAAAGGTGTGCACCACCACCTGGCAAGAGTAGGTGTATTTTCTAGATAAGTGGATTCGGTAGGCACTTGAAAATATGAAACTACATCTGGGCATGGTTGTGCATGCCTTTAATCCCAGCACTTGGGAGGCTGAGGTAGGAGGGTTACCATGAGTTCAGGGTCAGCCTGAGACTACATAGTGAATTTCAGGTCAGACTATGCTAGAGCAAGAATTTGCCTTGAAAAACAAATAAACAAACATGTGGTGGTGGGGAGGGGGGAGGGAAGTAGGAGAGATCTGGAGAGATGGCTCAGCAATTAAGGTCCTTGTCTGCAAAACCTAATGACTCAGGTTTGATTTCCTAGTACCCAAGTAAAGCAGGTGCACAAAGTGATACATGCATCTGGAGTGTTTGCAGTGGCTAGAGGTCCTGGTGCCCATTCTCTCTGTCTGTCTCTGTCTACTTTATATATATATATTGGTTTTTCGATTCACTCTGTAGTCACAGGATGGCCTTGAACTCATGATGATCCTCCTACCTCTGCCTCCCGAGTGCTGGGATTAAAGGTGTGCACCACCATGCCCAGCTCCTTGGTCATTTCTATAACCCACTTTTTGAGTAGGTTGATGTTCAGTTTTTGTTGCTTTTGGAGGTAGGGTCTTGCTCTAGCTCAGGCTGACCTGGAATTCACTCTGTGGTCTCAGGGTGGCCCCGAACTCACGGCAGATCCCCCCCCCCCCCAGTGCTGGGATTAAAGGCATGCACCACCATACCCAGCTTGGTATTGAGTTTTTTTTTTTTAGTTCATTATACATTACAGAAATCAATCCTTTGCAGATGTGTAGTTGGCAAAGACATTTTCCCATTCTGAAGCCTGCCTTTTCACAGAACAGCTTCCTTGGCCATATAGAAGAGGTCAGGATAGCAAGAAACCGCAAAAGAATGGCCCGAGACTTTGTGTCCATGCCCTTGGGGCTTGGTGGACGGGCCAGTGGGAGAGAGGGGAGGGGCTCTGAGCTGAGCAGTATGTCCCTCTTTCGCTCTACTCAGGGACATTCTCATGTCCTGCTTTCCTGGGAGCAAAGCTTTCTTATGCAACAGATTGCCAGCAAGGTCTTTAGTCAGTTCAGAGAGAGGTTCTCACCCCAACCCCCCTTCCATGGCTAAGGGACCTGCAGCCTTCGAGCTGAATGAGCAAAGCTGTGACTTCGTTCTTTTCTCTGTCCTGTCACGCGAAGAACATGACAATGGAACACTGAGCAATCCAAAAACATGTTCACGTGGCTCTGGGTGAGTCAGGATGGTCACTGTGGCTCTATTTTCAGTTTTCTTCACTGGTTGGTGGTTGTGGCCTCAGGCCAGGCCCAGCAAGCTGGTCACATCACAGATGCTGTGACACAAACCCCTGAGCTGTTTCTTTGTGAAAAGAACACTGGCTTCCAAATGTGGCTAGACCCTGTTCCCAAGGGCTGGTCACCAGAGTCTGCAAATTCACACAGTGCTCATGTTTTTGAAAAGATCAATTCACGAGTCAAGTGTTTGGAGCTGAGTGGCTGTCATGGTGACGAAAGCCGGAAAAAGTCATGGCATGTCTTACCGCGAAAGATCATCAAGAGGACCTCTCTCCTGAGGCAAGAGGAGTCATTGCAAGAAAAATCCCAATGATCCCACTAGAAGTCACCTGCTTATTTCTGTACTCTACATTTATTCTGCCTCCAAAAGAAGTTTTTAGGAGGCTAGAGCCGTCCCCAAGAATCAGTCCGTGGAATTAAGCTTGTCCATTTTCACTGGTCTTCAGCAATATATATAATGTATGTAAGCAGGTGCACATGGGACAGTCTAAAGGTATCATTTGTCACTTTTTAAAAAATTATTTGAGAGGGGGAAGCAGATAGAGAGAACGGGCACATCAGGGCCTCCAGCCACCGCAAACGTGAACTCCAGACACATGTACCACCTTGTGTGTCTGGCTTTAAGTGGGTTCTGGGGAATGGAACTCCGGTCCTTCTGCTTTGCAGGCAAACGCCTTAACTGCCAAGCCATCTCTCCAGCCCTTGTCACTTCTTTTTTAAAAAATACTTCTAAGAGAGAGGAGAGAGAATGGGTACACCGGGGCCTCTTGCCATGGCAAATAAAGACCAGATGCTATGTGCCACTTTGTGCATCTAGCTTTACGTGGGTACTAGGACACTGAACCTGGGCCAGCAGGCTTTACAAGCAAGTGCCTTAACCACTGGGCCATCCCTCCAGTCCCTCATTGGTCACCCCTTGTGGATTGCTTTTACTCTGATGTATTTGTTTCTGATGTTTACATGTTCTTTCTTCCGGTGAAGAACACCACCAGTGTGTGGTAACCGTGGTTTTAAATGTCCTTCCTTGGAGCAATTCCAGGGTGGTGTTTCAATGCTGATCCCTGGAATGTACTGAGCTCTGAACCCTAAATCTGGAGGCCTTGATGCTCATAGCCTATCGTGGCCTTTCTGGTCCCTTCCTACTAGAGTCACGTGTTAGGTAAACTTCACTTTATAACCTCTTCATCCTTCTTCTGTGTGAAACTGGAGACCTTTAGGAACGGGACGAGGATAAGGAAGCAGGAATTAACCCTAGCGATCAACATTAGTACCAGTAGTAGAGAATAAGGCAACACAAAACAAGCCAGCAATGGTGGTACATAGGAGGAAGCAGAAGAGTGGACAGTTTGAGGCCAGTCTCTCAAACAAAACAAGAAAAATTCCAACAAGTATAAACTGGGCCAGAGAGATGGCTCAGTGGTTAAGGTGCTTGACTGCAAAGCCTAACAACCTGGGTTCTATCCCCTAGTACCCACATAAAGTCAGACACACAACGTGCGCCTGGCATACCATTCTCTCTATATCTCTCTCTGCATGCAAATAAATATTTTTTTAAGTATAAACTGGAGCTGGGCATGGTGCTTTAATCCCAGCACTTGGGAGGCAGAGGAAGTAGGAGGATCACCATGAGTTCAAGGCCACCCTGAGACTACATGGTGAATTCCAGGTCAGCCTGGGCTAGAGTGAGACCCTGTCTCAAAAAACCAAAAAAGAAAAAAGTATAAACAGGGGCTGGAGAGATGGCCCAGTGGTTAAGGCACTTGCCTGCAAAGCCTAATGATCCAGGTTAGACTCCCCAGTACCCATGTAAAGCCAGATGCTTCTGGGGTTCATTTGCAAGCAGTGTTGCAGACGTTTGCTCCCAGCAGAACAATGGCAAGCTCATTCTTTGTCTCTCTGCTTGCAAATAAATAATTGAATAAATAAAAGTATCAACTTTTAGATTGATACTGACTTTTCTAATACAACTTATGAATAACTATTTTATAATAGAATATTTGAAAATAGTAAATGCCTCATAAACGTGACATTTTAAGTAATACTGAGTTCTGCTGGGTGTGGTGGCACACGCCTTTAGTCCCAGCACTTAGGAGGCAGAGGTAGGAGGATCACTGTGAGTTTGAAGCCAGCGTGAGACTACATAGTGAATTTCAGGTCAGCCTGGGCTAGAGTGAGACCCTACCTTGAAAAACAAACAAACAAAAAGAAACATTGATACCACTGGGCAAATGCAAAATTTCTATAGCATTTTTTTTGAGACAGTCTCATATATCCTGGACTAGACTTAAATTTACATAGTCGAGGACTGAACTTTTGATCTTCCTGTTTCGGTCTCCCAAGTGCTGGAATTACAGGCATATGCCATTATGCCTACTTTATGCAATGCTGGGGACTGAACCTAAAGCGTCATCTCCAGCTCCAAATTTCTACATGAAAGTCTGTGATTAGATTATACATCATGGTATAGATTATAAATAAGACTATTTCAGTAGCTATTACGTCCTGGCCAGTGTATAGGACTATGAAAAGCTAGTTTGTTTTCAGCCAGATGAGCTGTTGTTTGTGTGAAACTGCTTAAGCTGCCAGTGGTCTGTTTATAAATTAAGAAGACAATATGCCACACATGCAATCATCAAGCCAGTCATAGTGGCACATACCTTTAATGCCCGCAGAGGCAGAGGTGGGAGGATCACTGAGTTTGAGGCTGGGCTGGGACTACAGAGTGCGCTCCAGGTCAGCCTGGAACTGGGTTGGAGTGAAACCCTAAAAATGGTATTATATATGCTTTCAAATTATATTGTGTTTTTGGCAGGGCGGGTTGGAAGAAGAGAGACAAGCTCTCGTGTAGCCCAGGTTGATCTTGAGTTTGTTATGTACTTAAAGGTGACCTTGAACTTCTGATCCTCCTGCCTCTACCTTCCAAGTGCTGGGATTCCTGACATGTGCCACCATGCCCAGTTTTCACACCGTCTGTATTAGTCAGGGTTCTCTAGAGGAACAGAACTGATAAAATGAATTCTATTAAGAAGGGAATTTATTATAGCAGTCTGCAGGCCTGAGAGTCAGGGAACCCACTAGCTGCTCAGTCCACGTGGCTGGATGCCTCAGCAGTCCCAACCCAACATTGAAGGCCTGGAGGCTTCCTGGGGAGCGCTGGTCTCAGTCCACACCGGGAGGCCAAGGAAAGTTGGTCCCAATGGGAGTGGAACAGGACGGATGCACAAACAAGTGAAGGCATCCAGCAAGCAGCACAGGCAGCCAGGTGGGAGGAAGGGGCTCTTTCCTCTCAGGGCTTCCTTACATAAAGCCCACTACCAGGAGGATGGCCCACTTGGTCAATCCTTCCTGGAAGCAACCTCAGAGACCCGCCCAAGAGGAATGCCTATGGATTCCTAATCTGATCAAGTTGACAGCAGAATTTAACCATCACACAACATGGTTTTTGACAAATTCTCGAATAAAGGACTGAAAGTTTAGTTCTCATAATGGTAGCAGTTAGCATCTTCCATTAGGTAATATGCCCAGTGTCATATGAACATTGAAACTACAGAAGCTTCTAGGAAGGCAAAATTACTTTCCACTTACAGCTCATGAAACTGGGCTTTGTGAGGTCATTCACCGTGGGAATTAATGCCAGGCTCAATCTGTTGAACAGGTAGGTCTCATGTAGCCCAGGCTAGCCTCAAACTCACACGTAACTGAGGATGACTTTGAAATTCCAATTCTCCTGCCTCTACATCCCAAGTGCTGGGATTATAAGAACAGCCACTGGCTGGCTGGCAAGCAGAGACCTTGCTCCCACTTCTTTTTTACACTGAAATTGATCTAGCTACCATTCTTTTCTTTTTTATTTAATATTTTATTCATTTTCAAGCAGAGAGATGAGAGCGCACACCAGGGCCACCACCTTGTGGGTCTGGCTTATGTGGGTACTGGGGAATTGAACCCAGGGCCTTAGGCACTGGAGGCAAGTGCCTTAACCGCTGAGCCAACTCTCCAGCCCTCATTAACTTGTATTTTTAAAGAAATGTTCATGTGCTTATGTGTGGCATATTCTCATGTATATGTATTTGTGTGCACTTCTGTGCACATACACATGGAGGCTAGGACTGGGGTGTTTTCTTCAGTCTCTCTCCAGCCCATTATTTTCAAACATAGATACATACATACCTGAAAATAAACCACTTTTGGAGCACTTTAGCTTGGACTTTAAAAAATTCCAGGGGAACACCATCAATGGCAGAAAAAGCTGTCTCCCTTTCACAGATCCAAGCAGGGAGACATCACCAAACATGCAGCCAGAGCTCCAATTCCTCTGAACACACCTAGTAGGGCTGGACATTGACATCTGCCTCCAAACACACCTTAGGGCTGGACTCCATGATCTGCCCTCAGTGACATGCCCTCTCTAGCAGGAATCTGCCTGCTAGGGGCTGAGGTTGCAAGCTCAAATTTAAGAAAACACCCAAATCTATGGGGTCATACATTTAAGCTATCTCAAACCCATCTATCATGACTCAGGGATCTGAGCAGAAGAGGGGGCCGAAAGATTTTAAGAGCCATGGTGGAGGAGAATATCCAGAGACATGCCCCCCTCAGTAACAACATACAAAGGGTGTGGAACTGGGTTGACTCCTAGGCTATCCATAACCCTCTACCCCATGGACTGATCCAGTCTGCACAGGAAGGAGGATACCCAGCTGATTGGGAACAGGGAAGAGGGAAATCGGGAAACTGGGGATACCAACACATTATTTGCTCATTCAGTGTATCTAATTATGGATAATAAAGAAATAAAATAACTATCTCAAACCACCACAGCCTATAATCTCAACATTCCGGAGGCTGAGGCAAGAGAATCACCAGTTAGAGGCCAGCCTGAGATACTTAACAAAATCCCAACTCAATTTTTTTCTTATTTAAATGTTAATATATTTGCACATTTTGTTGAAAATGAGTATAGTTTTATAGTGACAGAAAGAGGAATGGAAGTATTGTTATCTTGCTGAGACATTGGTGTTCTCCACCAACAGCCTTCTGCTTAGTCACTTGTTAAGGATAAGATTTGAGAATATAGAATAAAAATCTTATATTTTTTTTTGATGTGGCTGACCTGGAACTCACGACAACCCTCTACCTCTGCCTCACAAGTGCTGGGATTAAAGGCATGCTACACAGCCAACCTGCCAAGATTTGATTACCGATGCAATACAGGCAGGAGTAATGGAGGTAACCAAACACTCTAATTGAATTTGAGGCCCACTCGGTGGGAGGGAATTTGCACCTGCTACTGAAAACCTAGTCAGCAGCCTATGGCTGGGAAGTTCATAGGCCCTAGAAGGGAAGCTACTGTGGACGTTTAGAAAATGGGTATGTAGGGTTGGAGAGATGGCCCAGCGGTTAAGGCACTTGCCTCCAGTGCCTAAGGCCCCGGGTTTAATTCCCCAGGACTCACATAAGCCAGACCCACAAGGTGGTGGCCCTGGTGCGTTCTCTCTGCTTGAAAATGAATAAAACATAAAAAAAATTTTTATAAAAAAAATGGGTATGTAGTTCTCATCCAATTGCCCATAGGTTAGGTTAGCGCTGCTCCAACCTCTGGTCAGAAAATCATTCTGCAGATGGCAGTGACGACTGGTGAAAGCAACAGTGACTGTGGAGCTCAGTGCAAAATGACACACCTATGTCACTCCCTCCAGAGTCTCAGGGAACAATGTGGAAGAGGAAGCAGAGAAATGGAGGAGCCAGGACAGGGAGGAGCACTGTGGGATGCTGCCTTCCAGAGATGACATGGCCACGACCTGAGCCCATCGGCATTCCATCATGGATGGCAAGGGGCTGAGACCCCCATCCTCTGGGTGCCATCAGCAGTTAATGGTTGCTAGGGAACAGGAGTTGTCTAGCACAAGCTCCTCTACCCAAACTCAAGAGGAGCTGCGTAGAAGGGGTTGCTCAACGGAGGCACGTGGGGGAAGAACGAGAAACAGCAGAGAATCATAAAAATGTTACATACACATATAAAAATGTCAACCTTTTTTATTTTTGTTTTTAAATATTTTATTTATTCATTTTCAAGCAGAGAGAGAGAGAGAGAGAGAAAGAGAGAGAGAACCAGGGCCACCACCTTGTGGATCTGGCTGATGTGGGTACTGGGAAATTGAACCCGGGGCCTTAGGCACTGGAGGCAAGTGCCTTAACCACTGAACCATCTCTCCAGCCCTCAACCTTTTTTCCGAGGTAGGGTCTCGCTCTAGTCCAGGCTGACCTGGAATTCACTATGTAGTCTTAGGGTGGCCTTGAACTCATGGTGATCCTCCTACCTCTGCCTCCAGAGTGCTGGGATTAATGGCGTGCACCACCACACCCAGCCTTTTTTTTTTTTTTTTTTAAAGAAAAACACAAGTGCTAGGGAATGGCTCAGTGGATAAAACGCTTGTTGCTATATTACCTGAGTTCAGAACCCCAGAAGCTGTGGGAGGGAATCCCAGCCATGTCTGCAGGCAAGGCGAGAGACGGCGCGGGCCAGAAGCTCAGGGTCCAGCTAGTCTGAGCTGTGGAGACGGCTCAGTGGAGAAGCTGCTTGCTGCCTGACTTTCCACACACAAAGGCTGAAGGTGTGGTGGGCTTCTGTAATCCCAGAGTGCCTACAAACAGAAGCTCCCAAGAGGAAGGTGAGGGCTGCCCTGAATGCTGTCCTGACATCCACACATGCCCAGTCCTCCACATGAGCATTCATACACCAAAGAAAAATTTCCAAAATGACTTTATCTTTCCCTCTGTTACTTGTATGAAATCATATAGTATGGGAAAAGGTGTTTAACAAATTGGGCTGGAGATAGCTCAGCAGTTAAGGCACTTGCCTGCAAAGCCTACCAACCAACCCCAGTTTGATTTCCCAGTACCCACCAGATGCACAAAGTGGCATATGCATTATGCATTGGGTGTTATTTTCAGTGGGTAAAGGCCCTGGAGTATACATTCTCTCAGTCTCTCTTCTTGTGAATAAAATTCTTAAAAAAAGATTGCCCCTCAGCAACAAAGGAGAAAAAGTAACTGGCTACTTCTTGTGTAATTCATAACCCCTACTCCATGGACGGATCCAGTATGCCCAATTAAAAAAAAAAAAAAACGGGCATGGTGGCACACGCCTTTAATCCCAGCACTCGGGAGGCAGAGGTAGGAGGATCGCCATGAGTTCAAGGCCACCCTGAGACTACATAGTGAATTCCAGGTCAGCCTGGACTAGAGCGAGACCCTACCTTGAGAAAAAAAAAAAAAAAAAGATTTTTAAAAGCCTGGTGTGGTGGCTCAAGCCTTTAGTCCCAGCACTTAGGAGGCAGAGGTAGGAGGATTGCCGTGAGTTTTGAGGTTATTTGAGACTACATAGTGAATTCCAGGTCAGCCTGGGGTAGAAGAGACCCTACCTTGAAAAGCCAAAAAATATATATATCTTTAAAATTATTTGCAGGTGTCTATATGCAGGCCGGGGGGGGTGGTGGTGGTCTTGTCTCCAAATGCCCCTCTGGTGTTACAAGGGCACTAGGGAAGCTGGCAGGATGGCTCACTTGGTAGTGTTTGCTGTGAGTTCGATCCCTAGAACCAGTAAAATGTCAGACATGGCCACATCCACCTATAATCCCAGCACTGGGGAGGTGGAGACAGCAGAGTCCCTGGGGTAAGATGGACAGTTTGTCTAACCAAGTTGTGAGCTCAAAGTTCAGTGAGACTCTTTGTCTTAAGGTGGGAAGCAATCAAGACACTACAACCTCTGGCCTCCACACAGATGCACCCACACTTATGAACGCCCAACCCAAAGAGGTTTTTTCATGAAAGTATTGTTCTTGGGCTGGAGAGATGGCTCAGTAGTTAAGGCACTTGCCTATAAAGCCTAACAACCAGAGTTCTCTTCCCCAGCACCTACATAAAGCCAAATGCCCAAAGTGGAGGATGCAACTGGAGTTTGTTTACAGAGACTGGAGGCCCTGGTGTGCCCATTCTCTCTGCAAATAATTAAAATTCTTGTCAGGCAGGGTGGCGCACGCCTTTAGCCCCAGCACTGAGGAGGCAGAGGTAGGAGGATTGCCATGAGTTCGATGCCAGCCTTTATTTTGTTTGGGATTTATTCACCTAAAAAAAACTTTTTAGATGCCTTGCTCTAGCCAAGGCTGACCTGGAATTCATTATGTAGTCTCAGAGTGGCCTCGAACTCACAGATATCTTCCTATCTCTGCCTCCCAGGTGCTGGGATTAAAGTGTGCACTACCACACCTGGCTAGTCACACTTTAATGAGAGCATGTCAAGGTTTTTCTCCTCTGGATATAGGACACCCTTAAGCAACTTTTGCAATTCTGGTCTAGTTGACACATAATCGTTTAATTTATCTTTGTCGTGGAAGGTCTTTATTTCTCCTTCAACTGTAAAGGACAGCCTTGCTGGGTATAATAATCTTGGTTGGTAGTTACTTTCCTTCAGAACCTGAAATACCTCATTCCATGCCCTCCTGGCATTTAGCATTCCTTTGAGAAATCTGGTGTTAGGCTAATGTATTTGCCTTTAAATGTGACTCGGTGCTTCTCTCTTACAGACTGTAATATTCTTTCTTGGTCCTGCATTCTTGACAGTTTAACTACAATATGTCTTGGAGCACTTGTACACTCATCAGTACTTGGGGCTCTAAATGCTTCCACTACCTGGATGTCCATGTCTTTCCCGAGAGTTGGGAAATTTTCTGCTATTATTTTATGAAACAGGTTTTCTATTCCGGCAACCTGCTGCTCTTCTCCCTCAGGAATGCCAACCAGCCGAATGTTAGCTCTTTTAACAATGTCCCAAAGCTTACACATCCCCTCGCCTAGGTTTGTAAATTCTTTTTTCTTTCTTATTTGAACTACCATGTTAAAAAACTCGTCTTCAAGCTCTGCTAATTTTTCTTCTGTTCGCTGTATTCTGCCAGCCTGGCCTTTAACTTCTTTCATCTGACTTACTGCGATCTCTGCTTTGATTGCTTCTTTCACAAGCCTCTCTCTGTCAGGCTTGAAGTGAAGGGCCCGCCACTCCTCCTGCATCTTCTCCAGATTCTGTTCTGTGCTCTCGAAAGCAATGAGTGTTTTCTTCGCATCTTCGACACTCTCTTCAAGCACAATTAATCGCCTTTTTAGCTCTTGATATGCTTCGCATGAACGGAGCTGCTTACTCACCACCTCTTCCATGGCTTTCACAAGCCTTATTTCAGCTTCTTTGCACCTCAGTTCATCTTCTTTCGTGTCTCTAGAATCAGTTGCCACAGAGTTGTGAACTTCAGGAGGTCTCCTGTGACCTTTTCTAGTTGTTTTCTTTCCATGGTTAGAATTACTCATTTTACAGGATGGATCTCTCATAAACTTCTTATGTGACTTTCTCTTTACCAACGTGTCTTCAGTTAGTCTTGGGCTTGATCCAAGCCTACAAATAAGTAAAAAAGCATTTTTTTAAGTGAGAGAAAAAAAGAAAACAGAGCCAGGCGTGGTGGTGCATGCCTTTACTCCCAGCACTTGGGAGGCAGAGGTAGGAGAATCGCCATGAGTTCGAGGCCACCCTGAGACCACATAGTGAATTCCAGGTCAGCCTGGGTTAGAGTGAGACCCTACCTTGGAAAAAAAAAAAAAAGAAAAAAGAAAAAAAAGAAAGAAAGAGGAAGAAGGGGGAAACCAAAGAAAAAACAAGGATATTTTCACCCTTCCAAGGAGCGCCCATGAGGGTGGACAAAAATAATCAAAACATATGCCCATTAACTATTTTCCCCAGATCTATGTACTACATGGACAGTGATGGATGCAATTTATGAACAAGTGCTACACACACACACACACACACACACACACACACACACACACACACACAGATTTGTGCTGTTTTCCAGATGACTAGCAAGATGACTTACAGCTCGTTTCCTCTCAGCTGAACTGGTAGAGCACAGAGCAAACCAACTAAAGAGTCTGTTCGCAACCTTCCTTTTTGGTTGTATGGTCCTGAAGCAATGGAGCTGCCAGAGCAGGTGCTGGGAAGGGGGATCTGACTCGATCCTTGTGTCCTGCCTGGTGCCTTCAGGAGTGACCACAGGAGAACAGCGGGTTACTCCCCACCAACTCAGAAGGCAGGCTGCCCATTAACTGTCCCTCCTGTACCCCACAACATAGAATATTCAGTCACAGTGCAGCCAGTCACTAAGACAAGAAAACACAGATGGCTGACTTGGAAATCTCTCTCAGCCCAGGCTGGCCTCAAATACACGGTGATCCTCCTACTCCTACCCCAGCCTCCCAAGTACTGGGATAGAAGGTGAGTCAGCGTACCCAGCCATATTGGTTTTCAAACTTAGATCAGAAAATTACCTAGAAATAACACTGTTCACGATGGCTTTGAATCACAGCACCTTGAGAGGAGCCCAGGTCTTGTGTAAGATGTCTGGAAGTACCAGATGCACTTCCTACTACTGGATCTTGGGATCTTTCACTTCCTCCCTCTGCGAAAGGAATGCTGTCACGGGCAGATGCTGGAGTGCGGCTCCTCTTGCTACTGCCAACACCTGCGCTCCCCAGGTCTCTTTCTGCTTCCGATTCCAGGCTCTCTCCCAGAGAAGCAGCCCCCTGCACTGCTGCTCTACGTGCCATCTTCCCTTGCAGTTTGCTTGTGTCAAAACTAAAACATGTTAGCTGGTGAGATGGCTCAGAGGTTATAGCACTTGCCTGCAAAGCCTAATGACCCAGGTTCGATTCCCCAGTACCCATAAAGCCAGATGTACAAAGTTTGCAGTGGCTGCAGGTCATGGTGTGCCCATCATTCTCTGTGTCTCTCCTCTCTCTGATTGTAAATAAATATTAAAAATCTCACATTTTGTGAAGAGATGGCTTAGTGGTTAAGGCGTTTGCCTGCAATGCAGAAGGACCTGAGTTTGATTCTCCAGTGCCCATGTAAAGCCAGATGCATAAGAGGGCACATGTGCCTGGAGTTCATTTACAGTGGCTGGAAGTCCTGGTGTGCCCATTCTCTCGCTCAAATAAATAAAATATTTTTTAAAAATCTTAACTGAAACATGTAAATAAAATGGTGCCTTTTTATTGCCACAAGGTCCCTAACTCATCATTTTTAATACACAAATAGAAAAAGTGTATTTGTATTTAAAATGCAAAGTCCTTGGTACTAAGGCAATGGCTCAGTGGATAAAGCATTTCTGTGCAAGCTGAGAAGCTGAGCCTGATCCCCAGCACTCAGCTAAAATGTGCAGAAGCCTGCCTATCACCCCAGCAGCCAGGGGCAGAGACAGAGAACCAACACCAAGGGGGAGCTGACTAGATAAGCCAGCTGACCTGGTAAGTCCCAGGGTGAAGTAAGGAGCTGCCCCAGGAAATAGAGAGACCAGCTGATGAAGACCTGAGCTACGGAGCGAGCTCCAGATCAGTGTGGGTTAGATTGAGAGGCTGCCTCAGAAAATCATCGAAAAATTGCTGGCTAAAGTGGTGCACTCCTGTAATCCCAGCACTCTGGAGACTGAGGTAGGAAGGTTGCTGTTGAGTTGGAGGCAAGCCTGGGATAGTGAGACCATGCTTCAAAGATTGGGGAGAAAAAAAACCCAAAACGGGGCCAGGCATGGTGGTACATGCCTTTAATCCCAGCACACAGTAGAGGTAGGAGGATCACCTGAGTTTGAAGCTAGCCTGAGACTACAGAGTGAATACCAGGTCAGCCTGGGCTAGAGATAAACCCTGCCTTGAAAAACAAAACAAGCAACAAATAAATAAATAAATAAATAAAATTTAAAAAGCTCAGAACCTCTTCACAAAAATGCTGGAAAGCCACACACCAGCACTTACTTGGGAGGCTGAGGCCAGAGGATTTCCATTAATCCAGGCCAGCCTGGACTACAAAATGTGACAGTTATAGAAAGGCTGGGAAGATGGTTCAGCAGCTAAGAACACTCAACAGGGATGGTCGCAAGCCTGAAACCCCAGGCCTTGAGTTCAGAGACCTAGGGGTCGAGTCGGGACTCTAATGCAATGAGCAGTTCCAGGTTCAGAGACCAGTCACTCAAGAAAATAAATACAGACGTGCTGTAGGCCCCTGATGGTCTCCACGTGTACCACACAGCACACACACAATGTTGTGAGAATCCCAGACAGATTGAGACAGCCATTTTCAGTCAGAAGAAAGGGATTTTATTATGCTGGTGGCCCAACACCTGGATCTCCCCATAATGGTGTCAGTCCCAAACTTAGGCCTGGAGTCTTTTATATCCCTCACCCAGAGCAGAAGCAAGCAGGCCACTGTAGTTTTCCGTAGAAGTTCGTACGTTTCCAGTAACTCTCAGCCTGGAGTTTAACATCCAAGTTGGGGTGGGTGGGTGGGTTTGTCTCCTTATTGCTCCCTGGCTGTGTCCACAGGGGCTATTTTAACCTTGAGCCTCTCGTTTCGACACTGTTACACCAGCTAGTTGAGCACTTCTCCATGGCCTGGCACAGTTCTGTCTCACACACACCAAAAGGTATACAGAAGTATTTAAAAACTATTTCAAAGCTGGTCAGTATAGTATATTCTTGTAATCCCAGCTCTTGAGAGATGGAGACAAGAATGGAATTCATGGTGGTTTTCCACTACATAGGGAGTTCAAGGCTAGCCTGGGTTAAATACGAGACCCTGTCTCAAAACCCGCATCACTGTTTCTGGATATAGGCTTAGTGTGGAGCTAGGGGGTTGAGAGGCTACGATCAGTTAGTCCTGGGGTGGGGAGATGGCTCAGTGGTTAAATGGGCTCGCACATTTCCTCAACATACAGGTAAGGCCAAACGTAAATGTGGATCGTATGCCTGGCATTCATTTGCGGCAGGAAGAGGCCCTGGCACCGCCACACATACACACAAAACATGCAAATAAATTTTTTTAAACAAATAAAAATCCTTCCTGCCTTCAAAATATTAAGCTGGGAGTGGTGGTGCACACCTTTAATCCCAGCACCCAGGAGACAGAGGTAGGAGAATCTCTGTCTGAACTCAAGGACAGATTACACAGTGAATTCCAGGTGAGCCTGGGCTAGAGCAAGACACTACAATGAAGAACCAAATATATAAATAATAAAATAAATTTTAGGGTTTGGGAGAGACTATGGGCACGGGAGGGCCTCCCATTGCTGTAAACAACTCCAGAAGCGTGGGCCACTTTGTGCATCTGGCTTTTTGTAGGTACTGGGGAATAGAACCCAGGCCATCAGGCTTTGCAAGCAAGAGTCTTTAACCACTTAACATTCTCTCCAGATCCTAAATATTTTTAAAAGGGGGAATGAAGGATGAGGAAGATGACTCTGTGAGCAAGAGCACTTGCTAAGCAAACATGGAAAATGGCCAGCTGGCCACACAACCCTGTAACCTCAGCCCCAAGTGTAGCAGAGGACAGGACTGTAGGAGCACAGTGGTGGGGGCTTCAGGTTCAGTGAGAGTGAAGAGTGGTAGAGGAAGCCACCTGGCACCCACCCGCCTGTGACCTCCACACGTGAGCACACCTATGCACATGCATCTGTGCATACACACCACACATACACAGAAAGAAATCACCAGCTCCCCTGTAACAAGAACCCAACTACTGCCTTTATTCCCAACACTCCGGAGGCAGAGGTAGGAGGATTGCCATGCGTTTAAGGCCATCCTGAGACTACATATTGAATTCCAGGTCAGCCTGGGCTACAGTGGGAGTCTACCTCAACCCCTCCCCCATGGAAAAAAGAACACAATTATTTGCCTGTCTGTTATGACACTCTTTGCAAACTGGGTGTAGTTTTGTTCCTTTCTTTTTCCTTCTTATTTAGGGAAGTGTGGGGGGGGGGCGAAGGGAACAGCACAATCCCTAAACTGTTTGACTCCAAACTATTTAATCTCAGCTGGGCGTGCTCGTGCACGCCTTTAATCCCAGCACTGGCAAGGTAGAGGTAGAACTATGACACTACACAGTGAATTCCAGGCAACCAAAACCAAACAAACAAAAAATCAAAATGTTTAATCTTGTCCCAAAAGCTCAAAGAAGCAAAACTGCCATTACACCAGATCATTCTGAGAGGGCAAAGAAAACCAGCTCTGCAGTTCCAGAGTCTTCAAAAAACAAACAGATCTGCAGTCATCAATAAACAACAACAAACACAGGGTCAAAGAAAGCAGATCATGAGCTGCTGGCAGGAAATTCTGAGAAAAAGTAATTTGAATCTAAAACATTTCCAGAATAAAAATTTTAATCCCAGCACTTGGGAGACAGAGGTAGGAGGATCACTGTGAATTTGAAGCCAGCCTGAGACTACATAATGAATTCCAGGTCAGCCTGGGCTAGAGTTGAAAGACCCCTGGATGAGGTCTTCCCTCAGGAGAGACCCCAGACCCAAGGAACACGCCGAAACCACGGATCAGATGCAAACAGCAAGAGGGTTTATTCAGATACACAGGTACCTGGGGCGACAAAGTCTCTCGGAGGACTTGTGCGCCTTCCTAGGGTAAGGGGGACTTTTTATAGGATCCCAAGGGCAGAAGCGTGGTTACAGAAGCGAGAAGCATAGTTACAGGATTCCCATTGGCTAATTCAAATAAGGCCAGGGTGAACTTGGGGACATATTCTTAGTTCTCGGAAATTTGATGTGTGTGGCTGACTTGGCCTTGTGGGTGTTTTTCCTAGCCCAACTGTTTATTCTCCAAGGCCAGGTGGCCAACCACAGATATTTTATTTTGACTCAACGGTTTCTCTCCCAAAACCACAGCTCTCTTTCTCAAGGCCGGGTAGCTGACCAGTTATGAACTCATGAACTCTTGTTTTTCTGGTACTTGCCTTGCTGAATGGCGTTTCTTAGGCTAAGTAAAAGCCTGCTATAAGAGGGGTCTTTCATTCCCCCATTTTCTTATGGTCCCAAAATGGAATCTTTCATTTTAAGATGGGGAATAAGGGGTCATTTCCATTTCTGATTGTCTTAGCCTCTGATATTGTTGAGTCAGGACCAGAGCCTGGACAACAGAAACCCTGTCCCTGATGAATTGTATCAATCTATTGAAGATGCATGGCCCAAACATTAAAATGAGCAGGAGGATGATTAGGGGGCCCATAATGGTGGAGATAAGGGTGGTGAACCAGGGTGACCTTTGGAACCATCCCTCAAACCATC